>CAUYON010104174.1:0-22563 GCA_963573935.1 Arctocebus calabarensis | reverse complement strand
GAAGCTGCTTCATCACTTTTGGGGATCCCTATGAGGCGAATATTGGTTTTCTTCGAGTTATCCAAGAGCTCTCTGAGAGAGTGATCTGTTTTTGCCTTCCATTTCTCTTGCTCTTTGGAGGTTTAAGAGCATTCAAAAGCTTTGTCTTCCATGTCAGAAATCCTTTCTTCTGCTTGCTCCATTCTGTTACTGAGGGATTCTACTGAATTTCTCAGATCCTTAAGGGTTGCAACTTCTTGTTTCAATGTGTCAAAATCTTTGGTCATTTTGTCTTTGAATTCATTGAATTCTTGAAACATCTTTTGGGTCATCTTTTGAATTACTACTTGAAATTCTAATTCCATCTTTTCCCCCATTCCACTGATCTCATTTGCAATCCAGATTCTGAATTCGATTTCAGACATCTCAGTCATTTGCCTGTGCAGGAGATCTTGTGCTGTGTATGCCTTGTTGTTACTTGGAGGGGTTGGTCTACTCTGATTATTTGTATTTCCAGAGTTTTTCCATTGATTCCACCTCATGGTTGTTTTTCACCATTGCATCTGGCCCTTCAAGTGGTGGGCGCAGGGCTGTGCAGTTGTCCGGGAATTTTTGGCCGGTGGTGGGCCTGCAGAGAGGCCTGGCAGTCACTGGTGGGGTCCCTGGAAGAAGCCTGGCCTGTGGAGGCCCCATGGGTGCCAGGCAGATGCCTGCACATTTGTCAGGGGTGACCCTGGCCGGGGGCCTGGCAGTCATGGGCAGAGTCCCTGGCAGAAAGTAGACCTACAGAAGCCCGGCAAGTGTGGGATGCAGGGCCAGGTGGTTGCTGGGGGGAGTTCCTGGCTAGGGTCAGGCCTGTAGAGGCCTGGCAGTCACCAGCAGAGTCCTTGGCAAAAAGCTGGCCTGCAGAGGCCCCATGGGTGCCACCTGGAGGCCCATGCAGTCACCGATACTGTCCCTGACCAGGGATGGACTTGTGGGGGCCCTGTGGGTGCCAAGCAGAGGGCCACACAATCACTGGGGAAGTTCCTGGGCAGGGGCAGACCTGAGGAGGCCTGGCAGTTGACAGTAGAGTCTGTAGTAGAGGGCGGGACTGCAGAAGTCCGGCAAGCACGGGGCTGCAGGGCCAGGTGGTTGCCAGGGGAGTTCCTAGCCCAGGGTGGGCCTGTAGAGTCCTGGCGGTGGCAGTCAATGTTACTGGTAGAAGGCAGGCCTGCAGAAGCCCTGCAAGCTCAGGCACGGGGCTGCACGGTCATCAGGGGATTTACTCACCAGGGGCAGGTCTGCAGGGGCCCTGTAGGTGCCAGGCAGAGGCCTACGTGGTTGCTGGGGGAATTCCTTGCTGGAGGAAGACCTGCAGATGCCTGGTAGTTGCTGGCAGAGTCTCTAGCAGATGGCAGACCTGCGGAAGCCTGGCGAGCATGGGCTGTAGGGCCAGGCACCTGCTGGGAGCATTTCTGGCTGTAGGCCACCCTGCAGAGGCCTGGCGGTTGCAGGCAGAGTTCCTGGCAGAAGGCAGGCCTGTGGAAGCCCTGCAAGCTTGGGCATGGAGCCACATGGTCGCCAGATATTTAGTGGCCAGGGGCCGGCCTGCAGGGGCCCTGTGGGTGCCAGGCGGAGGCCGGCACGGTCGCCAGGGGAGGAGTCCCTGGTTGGGGGCAGACCTGTGGAGGCCTGGCAGTCCCTGTCAGTTTCTAGTAGACTGTGGGCCTGTGGAAACCTGGCAAGCTCGGGGCGTAGGGCCAGGTACTCGCCTGCAACTTCCCTGGCTGGAGGGGAGGGAGCCATTTTTATAGTTTTATCCCTTGAACGTAAGTGTAGATTTGGGGGTCTGGCCTTTTACTTAGATAAATGCACTTGAGGTTTATCCACATTTTGAGTGAACTGCTCACTCAGTCCTTTTCATTACTGCATAATTCATTGTGTGTGTGCACCACAGATGACCTTCTGGAGGATATGTTTGTTGTTTCCAGTTTTGAGTGATTTTAGATAAAGCTACCATAGATATTTGCATACAGATTGTTGTGTAGATGTGAGAATTTAATGTACTTAGATAAATAGCTAAGAGCATGATGGCTGGGTGGAACCCTAGCTATATTTTCACAGATCCCTATGACTGTCAAACTCTCTTCCAAAGTTGCTTATTTTCAAGAGAGTCTTTTCATTTTAATTTCTGCTCACAGAAAAATTGAATGTTGGCAAAACAGAATCAGGCCACAATGAAGAAAGAAACAATCAGCTATTGGATCAGAGTTTCAAAATTCAAACTAGTAAATTAGGCTGTCAATTCATAAAATCCTTCTGCAGAATAGATGAAGATAAGACATAAATATTCTAAGAGAAAAATAATCAGTTTTGTGAACTGATCCAATTAATCCAATAAATATTCTTACATAAAATAGTTTCTCCTGAAGGAAAGAGCAGACTTAAGCAATACAATCAATTATAAAGTTCTTTGGTTGAATTAGAGAACAGAACACTAGGAGAATTCATCAATTTATTGAATCACTGTTTCCAAAATATTGCAGAGCATGCAATGCTCATGTCTATAATCCTAGTACTCTGGGAGGCTAAGGCGAGTGGATTGCCTAAGCTCAGAAGTTCGATACCAGCCTGAGCTAGAGCAAGATTCCACCTCTAAAAAAATAAATAAATAAATAGCTGGGTGTTGTGGCAGGTGCCTGTAATTACAGCTACTCGGGAGGTTGAGGCAAGAGAATCTCTTGAGTCCAGGAGTCTGAGTTTGCTGTGAGCTATGACACCGTGGCACTCTATTGGTGGCAACAAAGTGAGACTCAGTCTGAAAAAAATAAAAAACAATAATAAGTAACTAGTGGAAGCATTCTTCCATCCTAATCAGGAAATAAAGAAAATATAAATATGCAAAGTAAAAATAAGATAAAAATGAAGGAAATACAAATACTCAAAATTAGAAAATAGGTACAAAGAAAAAATTAAATGAAACAGTTACTAGTTGTACAACTATATCCTGACATATTTCAAAATATAGATAAAATAGGCAATTCCCAAGTAAAATAATTTTTTAATTAACTCAAAATAAAATCAAAACTCTATCCCCATAAAATAAATTTTTTAAATGTCTTATAGTGTGCCTTTTAGAATAGCACCAGTTCAAAAGAATTTATGGGTAACTTTTTTCCTCAAAACTTCAAGCACCAGATAACTCATAGGCTATTTAAATTGTGCCCAGAACATGTTAGAAGGAAGAAAGATTCTTGGCTCACTTCTAGATCTAATATAACTAATTTAACATTTGTCAAAGCACAGATAGAGAAGCAGTTCCTCAATCTCACTTGTGAAAATAAATGTAAATCTTAAAATTAAACATTAATAAATCAGCTCCAGAGTAAACTAATAAAAATATACATCACCATGATCAATCAAAATTAACCCCAGATTTTCGAGTGCTGTAATCTGCTAGAGTACATCCCCCAAATTCATATGTTGAATCTTCATCACTAATGTGACAGTTTTTTTTAATTTCAGATTAATATGAGGATGCAAACAATTAGGTTACAATGTTTGCATTTGTTAGGTAGAGTCCCTCTTATAGTTGTGTCCACACCCAAGAAGCATGCCATATACCTTTACCCTGCGGCCATTAGGTGGGAGCACACCAATCCCCTTCCCTTCTCTCCTCCCCCCAACTTGAATTGAATTGAGCTTTTCTTCTGTGTGGGTATGAATTCATTCATCTATTGGCTTCTTATTTGTACTGAGTACATGGGATACTTGCTTAATGTGACAGTTTTAAGAGATGGGCCCTTTAGAGGTGATTAGGTCATGAGGGCAGAGCCTTTTTGAATGACATTGGTTTCCTTAAAAGGGGGCTAGATGATCCCAGCCAGGTCACAGAGGTAGCTATGCAAGTCTATGTAAGACCTTGTAAGCAATGGTGAGGGATTCAGGACTTAATCTAGGTAAGATGAGAAGTCTTTTTCAAACACAAGAGTGATATTATTTAACAGGTGTTAATACTCCATATTTTGTGCAGAGATCAGGCTAGCAGGAGAGAGGGTCATCAGAGGCTTGTTGAAATAGTTCAGGCTGTTATGCCCAGGAGTCTCTCAAAGACCATATTGCCAAACAAGTCAGATTTAAAGAGGAATCCTTCTGTTGAAGAGTCAGCTGGTAACTGCCTCAGTGTCCCAACATGGGGTTTCTGAGAGCAGCCCCAAATGTTTAGGTGGTTGGATTTTTAAAGGCTTGGTCTGCATCCTGGTTGGCATGCAGGCTGCCCAGGTGCATACAGGTAGGTTAGCAAGCATTGTACAGAAGCAGAATTTTGTGGTTAGTCAGTCATATATTTTTGTTTCAGTACTTTCCCACTTGGTATTTCTTAAAGGTCAGTCCAGGGACAGTTGGTACCTCCCAGTCCATTTCTCAGGGAGTAAGTCAAGCAAGAAGTCAGTGGGTACTTTCCCATCCATCTTGGGAATGAAATAGACTTACACCATTTTGTTGAGGGCTTGTGGCCCAGAACTTTTCTAGGAGTTAACTGGTATTTTTCTACTTTAGCCTAGGCCTAGTAAGGCAAGTCTCACTTGTATAGTAACAATGGATGTGATGAGAAGTGGTCAAATTGGGGATATACTCTCAATCTAGTGCTGGCAGAATTTGCAAATGGGTTGTATATTGAGTGTGTGTGTGTGTGTCTCTCTCTCTCTCAGAGAGAGAGAGAGAGAGAGACAGAGAGATGACACCAAAAGAGCATGTACAAGTTTTTGGAAAGGAAAAAATTATAATAACATTATAATACTCACTATATGCTGGTAACAAAAAACAAATACAAGTCACACTGAGCACCTCTCATGACTGCCAAAGTCAAACGTGACCTGAGTGTCACAGTTCTAACACAGTCTTCTTCCTTTCTGAAAATGTGTATACATTTTTTGGCACTGTCTGTGTATGTGTCAGGGATGTCTCTAAGGTTTGACTCTGGACAACTAAAAGAATCATGCTGCCATTTATTAAGAACTTATAGGCTAGGAAATGAATACATGATGTATGTTCTTTTGCTTTTATTTTTGTTGGAAGACAGGTAGGCAGAAATCAAGGGCAAAGCTTTAATTATGTTAAGCTTGAAATGTCCATGATGTACGGAAATGGAGACATTCAAAAGAGAGTTAGATACACCAGTCTCAAGTGGAAGGAAAAGGATAGGATTGCAGTGTAAGTCTTAGAGTTACCAGCTTTTAGGTAATAAAACTACAGGAAAGGATATATTCACCCAGGAATGAGTCCTACCAGAGAAGAGGTCCTAGGACCATGCCTAGAGGTCCTAGGGATGAGGTGGCATCTTCACAGGAGATGGAAAAAGAGAGAACCCAGGAAGATGTGGTTCCCTGGAAGGCCAGGGTCCCAAGTGAGGAGACAGTGGTTAACCTCATTCAAGTCTGTAGATGCATTTAGTGAGATGAAGACAGATGATTGGACATGGGATTTGGCAGTGTTAAGTAATCAGTGGGCTGGCAAGAAACTTCAGTGAAGTGTTCTGGCTGACTTTGAAGAGAAAGTGAGGAAGGAGAGGCTGTGGCAAAGCTCCAACACCAAGCCCTTCAGACAAGTTTGGCCTTAGGTGATTGCAGCTGCAGAGCCCCTGTGCTCCAGGGAGGCTTTTACAGGATGGAAGCAGAGTCTTTTAGGTGCTGAAGGGAACAAGCCAGCAGATGGAAAAAAGTGGCAGTCAAGGACAAAGGGGAAGGGGCCTGTTGCAGGAGCAGTGCTCTGAAGTCAGTAAGGGGACCTGAGGCTCAGCATGCAAATGGAGGAGGAAGCTTGGATGAGAAGACAGGTGGCTCACTTGTCCTATCAGAAAAGGTGGTGGAGTGTGTGAGGAGAGGGGCAGATCAGCTGGCGGGTTGGGAGGAATGAGTAGAAGGGTATCTTGTCTGGTTGCTTCTCTTCTCTTAGAAAAAGAAGGAGACATTGGAGGCTTCAGAGAGAAAAAGTGAAACAACTGTGTTAGAGACTGGGCGGGAGAATTGACTAAGGAATCGTAGGGTCACATGCCCATTTGATATTTATAACCCCTTGTTTAAGATGAACTGAGGCTGGACAAAGTGGCTCATGCCTATAGTCTCAGCACTCAAGGAGGCTGAGGCAGGAGGATCATTTGAGACCATGAGTTTGAGGCTGCAGTGAGCTATAAAGATGCCACTGTACTCCAGCCTGGGTGACAGAGTGAGACCCTGTCTCTAAAAAAAATAAACAAACAAGATGACCTGAGTTAGCATTATCCTATGCTTTTCTCTGGCTATATTGGTTTGTACAGGGGTGGGTGTAATATCATGTGTTCTTAAATGTAGTTTAGTAGGTGGAATTGTCTTTATTTCATAACTGTCATAGCTGAGGGAAGAGAGGTTAACTCAGCCTGAGTCCCATTCATAGTGGTAGAACTTTGTTTATAACTCCTCTTCAGGTTGCTCTTTGCCTAAACAAATACTTGTAAGGAGTATTGTCCATATATACTTGTTAACTTTTGTTTCATTGATTTTACTGTTTTATTATTACCAGTTTTCTTGCCCAGGGCACAGGAAGTGGTCTTTGACCTCTCAGAGCAATGAAGTTCTCTATATCATTACTGCTATATTTATCTTGGATTCCTTTACACAGAGAAGCTGATATATAACACAGCCAGGAAGAGCCTAATCATCATGTATACCATTACTCTAAATCCCAAGTTGCAAATCACTGACTTTGAAGTAAACTGGTGTCATTAAACTCATGAGTAAGAGATCTCCATGTATGGGAAGCCAGCTAAGCCCAAGTGCCCGCTGCATCCTGAGCTGGGCTCCTTTGTAGCATGCTCTCCTCCTGCTCCAGCGAGGATGCCCCTCTCTACCTTTTCAAACAGTCCAGACCAATTAAGATCAGAAATAAAACTCACTAACCAGTTGCTGAATAATCAATAACAATCAAAAAGTCATGAGGCGTATCAGCATTAAACATCTTTTTGTTATTTTGAAAAAAATCTCTCAAACAATATATATTTTTTCTATAGCTTAAATGCAAAAAAAAAAAAGGTTGCATATCCATGTGTGTATTTTTCATTTCAGAAGTATATAAAGAGAAGGTTTATTTAGGTTATGGGCTAGGATGAGAATGACAAAATTCATTTTTGTAGTTTTACTAAAAGTCTGGGCTTCAGGGGGAAGTTCAGGATAGATCACAAACCTCATGGTAACAATGTAGAGGAAGGACGTAGACATCAGTGTAAAATGCAGAGGATAAAGGAGCATTTACAGGCAACAACTTCATGTCTCAATTCCTTCGGGTACTGTCACCTTAGTGCTCACACAGCCTGCCCACGTAGCCAGTTAAACTGAACACAGCCAATGACCCAGCTCCCAGAAAGTATTCACCAACCAAACAGTGCATCTTCAACACTGTCCTTTTCATAACCTTTCAATTTAATCATGTTAGATTTATTTTCCTCTCTTCTACTAATAGAAAAAGAGTAAGAGGCCAGAGATTTTAAAGATAAAGCATAGAGCTGGGATGACTAGGAATGAGTTTAGGTGGAAGTTAACAGTTGGTTTGGGAGGCTTTGACCCCCTGCTCTGGGCCACCTTGGCAGCAGTGCTTATGAGTGGTTTTCAGAATATTATTTTCTAGCACCAAAATCTCTTTAATAGATTTCTAAAATTGAAAATAGGAAAAAAAAAAAAAAAAGCAATATTTACCCTTAGGTATTTATAAGAAGAATGAAGTTGCTTTTGTAAATAGATATTTAAAATCAGAGTTTAGGTCAAGAATTACAGTCATCTGTCAACTTTAGCAACCAATTTGTCTCCATATTTTGGTTGGTTGTGCAGAAAAATCCAAAGTTACATGGAGAAGCCATTGCAAATAATAGGCGTATCTGTTTGTTTATGACATGCTGGGTCAACAATCTCAAGACAGTCTTCACAAAACAGGTCCAGGAAACTGAAACTTGAGTCACTAACAATATTTAAAATTTGCTTACATTCCTTATTTTTTAAAAAAGTAAGAAAGTTAAGTGACAAGCAACCTAAAACTTACATAAAAATCAGCAATTTAATATTGTCATTATAGAACCTGTCACATGTATCACACAAGCAGTCAGAATATAATAGCTAATGCACCCAGCCAATCAGAAGGTAATGACTAGTCAGTGTCCCTAGCTCAGTGGTTAGGGCACTGGCTACATATGCCAGGGCCTGTGGGTTCCAACAAGTCTGGGCCTGCTAAACAGCAATGACAATGACAACAAAAACAATGACAACTACAACCAAAAAATAGCTCGTCATTGTGGAGCGAGCCTGTAGTCCCAGCCACTTGGGAGGCTAAGGCAAGGGAATCATTTAAGCCTAAGGGTTTGAGGTTGCTGTGAGCTGTGACGCCACAGTAGGGGAGACATAGTAAGACTTTGCCTCAAAAAAAAAAAAAAAAAAAATAAGGACAACACGCATAGTCAATCAGAACATACTGACTAAGTACACAGCCAATCATAAAGTAATGATTGACATACACAGCCTGGCTCACACAGGATGCCATGATGCATCACCTTTCACAAACTTACCTGAATGGTTTGTATGAGTTTGCCTTTCTTTTAAAGCACAATTTTGACACAAAGTACCTTATCAAAGATACTTCTACAGCATCTTCACATGTACTGCAGAATCAGGATGTGATGCCAGAGCAGAAATTAACATGCTGACCTCCATTCTGTTGATTTTAACATTAAATGATTTAAAGCTGATGCATAGATTTTTTTTTTTAATTCAATTACAATTGACCTTGAACAACATGGGCTTGAACATGGATACAAAGATTTTTTTTTCCACCTCTGCCTCCTCCAAGACAAGACCAATCCCTTCTCTTCCTCCTTCTCCCTCTTAGGTTATTCAACATGAAGCAGACAGCAAAAGTGATGACCTTCAAGGTGAGCCACTTCCACTTAATGGATAGTGAATATATTTTCTCCTCTTTATGATTTTCCTAATCACTTTTTGTTTTCCTAGATTACTTTATTTAACAAGATAGCATATGAGATATAAAATACTAAATATGTGTTGACTCTTTATGTTATTGGTAAGGCTTCCAGTTAACAGTAGACTATTAGTAAAATTGGGAGGGAGTCAAGAGTTACACATGGATTTTCATGTATGAGGGAAACTGGTGCCTCTAAACCCCATGCTGTCCACAGACGAACTATAGTTTGAAAATAATTCAGTCATTAAAAGGTGAAACACATGACATACACTTGAAAAACAGAGTTGGTAAAACACAAATGGAAGCGTGTCTGGCAGGAGAATTTTGGAGATGGAGTTCGTGCTCTAAGGCCACAGTCAAGTGCCATCCACTTGAGGGAGAGGCACACCTGTTGCTGAGTAATACAACTTTCTTTACCTCTCACCCTTCTGGATGCTGCTGAGATGAGCAGCTGCAAACAAGAGCAAATCCAAGAAGTGCCAGGAACTGGGTGAGAAGAGAAATGCCCTAGACCTACCAGCCCCTAAGTTTTCCTACTCACAAGAAAAAAATAAAAGAAATTTATGAAATCTTTCTCACAGAGAAATGTTAATTTAAAAAAGCTTTGGTGCAGCCAGATCTAAGAATCTAAGTATGGAAGTTTCAACTCCTAATCAAAGGTCAACAGATTATACTGGATAGATAATACAGTCTCTCCAGGATAGGTGGCAATTACTCTGCAACTCATCATGTTTACTTAAATGCCCTACTTGTCTCAGCTTGTGTTTCTCCGAAAGCAGAGCCCAAGGCAAGGTAAGATCATGTGGGAGGTGATCCCAGGAAGCAAGAATGACAAAGTAAGAAAAGTGACAACAAAAAGAAGGAAAAAGAAACCAAAATAGGGTGGGCAGGGGAGATAATTCCACCAGGACCTTCTGAGGCATGTGCAGAATGTGTCTAGAAGGGCCTACCTGCAGGACAGCAACTGCAGCCTTTATCCACGGCTCCTGCCCTCCTTGCCAGAGGGGTGTCTCCAGGGTAGCTGGTTCAGGTGCATTCTGGCTGCAGCTGCCCAGGCCTATCTAGGGCAGAAAGGGAAAGGCCTGCTCAGGACATTTACTCAGAGCTATGTAAATCTGAGTTTGCATGGAACTCTGTCCAGTGCAGCTTGGCTGAAACCAGAGGTGGGCTAAGGAGTTGTAGAGGTGGGGCTTCAGGCATATCTGTCACCCCACCCAATTCTACGGGTGTTCTAGAAAGCCTCAGAGCACATCGGCTTGAATCCTCCATTAAAAGTTAATCATTACCACCAAGTCTGTTTTGGTTTTGGTGGTTCTTGACAGAGGCACTCATGTGTTCATTCTTCGTTCACAACTTCGTTTTGTTTCAAGGGTCTTCTATGTGGCTGCACTGCTCAAGATGCTGGGGGGACATGGGTGAACAGGATAGCCAAGCCCCTATCATGATGAAGGAGGATGGGCAAAAAAGGCAAACACATGAAATAGACAGCTTAGCATATGGTAATAAGTCCCAGGCAGAAAAATAAGGCAGAGAAGCCATCAGGGGGGCTGCTGTGCAGGAGTCCAGGAAGGTGGGAAGCCAAACGAAAGAGACCTGGTGTTTCATCGACCTTGGATCTATTTAACTTGGCAAATTACTCCCATCTGGCTGCCTCTCAGAAAACCAATAAACAAGTTGATAGAAAAAGTATAACTCTTTCTATGTTGTCTCATTTAAAGGTATTGGCTCATATCCAGGGAGATTGTGCCCACAGGGACTGACATGATTCCTCAGTGTGAATCCTGGGTGCAGACACTCCAAAGAGAGCCCGAGATCAGATATATCCCTGCATCTTCAGCCACCTGAGCTGTTTCTGCATTTTTGAAATTAATTCAGCTTCACGGATAGCATTCCGGTGTCAAAGACCATCTCTCCTTCCATGGCCCCCCTCAAAAAAATTAAGAAAAAAGGAAAAGTGATCTCACATATTAGTCAACAATCTGTAAACATCAAACTTTCACCCTGTGCTAAAATTAAGCCTGGTTGCTGCTCTCATGAAAGTCATAATTTAGTTGTGGCCATATGAACAAAAGGATACCAAGGAGAACATACTTATGCTTTATTTTTTTTTCATTGGCACCTATTAAAAGTGCTAAAAAATAAGAATAAAGGTAGACTGTACAACAAAGTTTTTTCCAAAGAGCTGGATTACAGAAAGGATGTTAAAGAACAGGCAAATTTTAGCAAAAGAGTTCAAAGATGGCACATTTTGTGATGTGAGATCATGGGTAGGGACTGGCACGGATGAAGGCTATCTCCTGGGAAAAATTGCTAAGGCTGTGTCCTGATAGGTCTGTGAAGGCCTCCCACGTGCATTCACCAGACAGTGAATGAGCCCCGGATACATCCGGCTGCTGTGCCCTTTCCATGGGGAAAGAACTTGCAGCAAAGGAACAGAGGCCGAGCGAGCCTGGAGGAAAGACATGGGGCTTTCAGGGGTGGAGGGAGCAGGGAGTCCACCCAGCTCACACCAGTGTGAAAGTGGGGTAAGGATGAAGCTCAGGTTGTAGAAGTAGAAATAGGAAGAAAAAGAGAACTTGAGTCACTTTTTAAGGAAAATCAGTTAACTGAATTTGGTAGCTATAAGTGGGGAGGGGAGGCGACAAACATCAACCTTAATTAGACCCTGAGGGAATATTGTACAATTAGCAGAAAAATAAAAGGGGTGAAGATAGTGTGTTCTTTATGGAGATGAGTGATTTTGCTTTAGCCATAAAATCACTCGTAGAATGACTGGGAAGGAAAAAAGCACGCATTCCTTTGAAGTTATATTACACTTCTAGAGAGCTGAAATTCATGCCAGATTAAGGTGAACACCTAATGCAAATTACCAGATAATCACACAACAACCAAGGGAAGTTAACAGTTGTTATCTCCATTTTACAGTAAAAAAAAAAAAAAAAACCTGAGAGTGAGGAAGATGACTTAGTCTGTATCATTCAGCTGGACAGACCTTGGGAGGGGGGGATTCTACCCAAAGTTCACCTAACTCAAAAGTCTGCATTCTCTAAAATGACTACTATCTCATAGTTTAAGAAACTACTGTTATTTTCTCATTATGAAATAATTCATTCTAGCTAGTAAACACTAACATTAAATGCTCATGGTTTCCTGAATGCAGTGGTAACACGTGACTTATAAAAATATTCAAATGTAAAAGATGATATAAAAATGTAAGAAAAGATCTCACACCCTCAGAAAAATATTATAAATAGTATTTTACATATTATTGTAGATTGAATTCTCTATTAAATCTAGTTTTTGATAAGTCTTAACTACCTTTCTGCTATACCTTGTTTCTTTGTATAAAAGATAATGACTTAGGTCTACGAAATGGGTCGCCACTTATCAGACTCACAGGGTAACCTCAGGTATGCATCAGATGACTTCAGTTCTTAATAAGGGAAAGGAATCTTCTTCCCAATTCTCATTTCTTGAATAATCTAACCATTTAACTTGTTTCTATCAGTTTCCACAGGTTTAGCCTTAAGTCAAAGAATCAGACTCAGAAACTGTGACCTTGTTCACTCTGCCTGGGTGGGCATTTCTTTCTCCATCTCTGACACAACCTTTATGCTCAACATTTTAATTAATATGCTGCCTGCATTCCCAGACTTCCAACCCCAGAAAAACTCATTCAGATTCAAAACACCAGGTATGTGAAAGATGTTGACATGAATAATATGAACGTCAGGAGGGAGGATGCAGGCTTGATCTTAGAGGTGAACATTGTGATAAGAGGATAGGATAAGACATGGCCACTTTATGGCATTTACTTCACTGAGCACAGGGGTGCAGCAGTGAACAACAGGGGCAACCCTTCACGGGGAAGAAACGCAGGTGAACAAGCGTGATATTTACAGGCTGTGACAGTGCAATGAAGAAAACAGCCAGCTGAGCACACAGAGCATGCCAGGGAAGGTTCTTTACAAAGAATGACTAGAAGTCATTCCTTTGAGCTGAGACCTGAAGGAAACGAAAATCTTTGTTCTTCTCACATATCACCTACTCACTTGCTCAATCGCCATCTTGCCTAAACCTAATCTGTTCTCCAGGCATACAACCACGTGGTTGGAGTTTGCTGGATAAACCTGTATCTTCAGAGTGCCCAAATGCACTTTAAATGCATGAACACAAATATCAAAGGGGCAATGTTCGACACCCCCAAAACCCTACTCAGCCCCCTGAGGAGTGTGCTTGCTCACTCAATCAGGTCTTAGCAGATAGTAGGCACCAGCCTAGATGGTTCAAAGGACTTTGATGAAAAGGCCCCCTAAGAGGTGTGGGAGGATTCAAGGAGAGCACTAAGGGATGTTCAGGCTTCCTAAGAAGAGCATGAATGGGCAGCTATTTTATCCTTAGATCGGAATGGGTGGGAAGGAAGCATTATTACTGAATCTGGGAGCACTCGGGAGCCATGGACAAGGAACCTTGGAGTGGGAGCTTCAGTTTCAGAGGGACACAGCCACTGGAACGGAGGGAGGCAAGGAAGGAACATCTGGACTTTTCTCTCTCTTGCCCTCAATCTTCTGCCTGTGCTTCTGTGCTCAAATACCACCAAGACCGATGAGGAAGCTAAGATAATTCAGTCTAAACGGGCATGTTCCCAGGACTCCAGCCAAGGCCACGGATGGGGGTACCAACGGAGTAAGGAACATTCTACTCTAAATGCCAATTTCATGCATTCTCCTGCTTCAAAACCTCAGGTCTGTGATATAGTCATTCCAAAAATCAGTTCAGCAATTTCCTGCAAATATAAAAATAAACACAGCGTAGAGAAAAAAGCAACTCCTTCTTGGATGTTCCTGCACCACATTGGCTTCTGACTGACCCCCAGCCCCATAAATGCCTCCTGATTCCTTTATTTACTGTCCTCGGTGTATGACTAGGTATTTCTGCTCTACAGCAAAGCCACCTTGGTCTTATGACACATGGCATGCTCCCTGTTCTGAGGGGAGTGGCCTTTCTTTGTAGGAAGCACACCCTCCTCCTGTGTTATATAAGCTCTGGGTCTGAGGAATTACTGTGCAAAAATCTACTTATCTTGCAGCCATCCAAGACTTCCACCTATAAGTTCCCCCAATAAATGACCCTTGATAAACAAACTGAATTTGTCAGCCCAGCTCCTTGGTTTCTCAGAAGGCTCCTAAAGCATTTTGGGAGCACTTGGTATAAGTAATTTTGGCTCTGTCCTGGAACACCCAATTTCCCCAAGAAAGATGAAAACTTATGTTCACACAAAACCTATACATGTGGCTTGGCGCCTGTAACTCAGTGAGTAGGGAGCCAGCCACATACACCGAGGCCAGCCAGGTTCGAGCCCAGCCAGGACCTGCTAAACAACAATGATAACTGCAACCAAAAAATAGCCAGGCATTGTGGTGGGCGCCTGTGGTCCCAGCTACTCAGAAGGCTGAGGAGGCTCAGAGAATCATGTAAGCCCAAGAGTTTGAGGTTGCTATTAGCTGTGACACCATGGCACTCTACCAAGAGACTGTTTCCAAAAAAAAAAAACTTGTACATATTTAGAGTAGCTTTATTCAGAATCTCCCAAATTGGAAATAACCTAAATCTATGCAGTGATACTCCACACAGCAATAGAAATGAATAAAATACAGATAGACATGATGACTCAGATAAATTCCAAATGTTATGTGATGGGAAAGGAGCCAGACTCAAAAGGCTACACATATGTGATTCCATTTCTATGCCATTATGGCAAAGGCAGAATAGGACAAAAGTCAGATCAGGAATGTGTGGGTACCTGCATCTGGGGTAAGGAAAGGGTTAACGATAACAGGGCAAAAGGGACTGTGCGGGCAGGCAATGTAACTAGTCTATATATGAATAGTAGAAGGGATAGCACCTATTTGTCAGAATTCATGAAACTCTCCATGAAAAGGGGTGAATTTCACCAGATGTAAATAATACCTCCATAGTAAGGAAGAAATCACTTTAATGAGACAAAAATGTTTTAATGAAAAAAAACAATAATGCTTCAATAAACCTGACTTAACAACAAAACACCGTCCTCCTGCCACCTGGCCAACTCTCAGATGGTGGCTTTAACTTCTATATCACCAATAAAATAGAACACGTCTTGGGAAAACTGCTTTGTATTCTCATCCACAAGTTCTGAAAAACCCTCAGTATCTGTAACTTCACCTCTGTCACTCCTGGTGCTCAGAGGAAGACGTGACTCCCTGTTGCTATGAAAGGCAAAGCTTCCTTAGGTGCTTGGCACAAGGGACACCTCTCCTTCCCGTCTTAGGTTCATAGTGGAGGCCCCTATAGCAAAGGACAGATTTTAAAAAATATTGTACACATTTATGATGTACATGGCTTGAGAGCCTATAGCAGTAAAGACTCAGTCAGACAGGGAACCAAGTATTTTTATGTTAAGTTGGATGAAAAAGTGCATGGCTGTGGAAAGGTAATGATTGGTCTAATGAGGATGAGGAGTTAACAAGATCTTTTTGTTCTGACTCTTCTCTGGGTCCCTGAATCTTCAGGAATAAGGATATTCCTTACCTATAGGTAGAGGCAGGGCACCTCCTCAGTGGGGGGTCTTGTGACTTGCTCAGGGGAGAGGAGTGAGGGGAAGATTTTGTATTCAAAAAAAGCAATTCTACTGTTTCCTCAAAGCTATTCTGCCATGTTTGGGGATAGTGTGTCCTAAACACTGTCATCTGAATTCTTTGCATCCCCTTCCCTTTTGGTGAGCTCTCCCCTCCCCCCATTTCAGTGTCTGCCCTTTACCAGATCATTCTCAAACAAGGCAGCCTCCCTCAGCACAACCTACCCCAGTGTCTGCCCCATCCCTCTGTCCCATCAGAACAAAATATCTTAAGTGGTTATCTACTCAAAGCTTTCTCCACTTCCTGACTTCTAATCCACTCTTTAAGATAATTCTAAAAAAATCTCAAATATAAAGAAAATGATTTTAAATAATAGTATGACAATTACTCATGTTTTTAATGCCTGAATTTAACAGATGTTAACACTTAGCTATACTTGCTCAAGATCTTTATCTTTCTATTTTTAAGAAATAAAACATGACCTATTATAATTGAATTCCCCTTTGGACTTATTCCCAATCCTATTATCCCCTCATTCCCCAGTGGTGACCTCTGTTCTGACCTTGATAGGTATCATTCGCTGTACATGTTTATGTTCTAATGCATCTACACATGTCTATGAATGATATATAGTATTGTGCAGTGTGTTTGAACTTTGTGCACCTCCCATCTTATCATCCTTAACTTTGTCATTTGCATCTTCAGTTGCTTCTTATGCCCATTGCTTCCTTTCATTTTATTTTTTTGTTGCTGGACTATGTCAATTCCTTCAAAAAGAGTATGCGGGAATAAACTTTGTCATTTCTTGCGTGTCAGAAAAATTCTCTATTGTCTGCACATTTAAATATTTTTTCTGAATACAAAATTATCTGTTCAAGTTACTTTGCTCAGGTCATCTCATGCACTCATCCATTGTCCTTCTGTGTCCTGCGTTGCCAAAGATATGCAGTCTCTGATTCTAAGTCCATTAGAGGGTTTACCTCTCACTCTTTGGGTCTGTGTATGTTGTATGTGTCTTTCTTTCTCAGCTTTAGGGATTTTTCTTTGTCCTTGCTATTCTGAATCCATTTGTACAGGTAAGATGTGTCCTCCCCTCCCCCATATATTTCTACTCTTTAAACTTGAAGACCTGTCTTTGGTAAAAAGTATATCCTGTTATTGCTTCAAAATTTCCTATCCTGTGTGTAGTTGCTCCTTCTGAGACGCCTACTCATCTGGCATTGGCCTTCTGGGTCTGTCCTTCTTTCTCTTTACTTTCAGACTAGACATTTGTACAAGGTCTTTTGGCCTTTTCTTCCGTGGGGATTCTTTTCATCTATTCTCCATTTTCACAAATTCTGCTTTCTGGCCCATTTATTGAATTGAGGTTTTGTTTTGTTTTTATTTTCTAAAGTTGGACATTTAATGATGGACAGAATATCCTCTTACGTTCCTCTGAGGACTGTTGTCCTGTCCCTCTTCCATTAATTCTGTTTTCTTCGGTAGTTGCATTGGGCTGCTCCCTTCAGGGTAACCCCCATGTGACTGTAGGAGACCTGGTACAGCACCTGCTGGCAGCCTTTCTTATGAAGGAAATGTGGGGCCTGCTGCCCAGCGAGGGGTCCCAGCAGCTGCCCTTCCACAGGATGAGCTTTCCATTTGTTCTGAGTGATAACTGCTACCTGGACACTTGGGTCTCTCTCTTGCACACTCCAAGGTGAGTAAGGCATACTCTTACTCACCTCCTGCCCTGAGGTTCTGTGTGTGGTGGAGGGTGCAGGACAGGGTCACCACCTGGCTGTTGCATTCTTCCCCTCCGAGGTCCACACCTACTGATTGACCCCACAGCACAGAAGTGCTCCTTCATCCCAGGGGGTGTGGCTCTCTTCTCCAAACTGAATTTGGTTGCTTTCTCCCAACTTTAGGATTTTCTCCCAACTTTAGGTTTAAGCTAACAGGGGTCCTGCCTTTTGCTTCCCTAATCATGATGTACATGTTCAGTGCCCTTGTCTATCACGTCTGTGGATTGAGACCAGGAGGGAAGAACTAAAGCAGGTGTCCATCCTGTCACCTGACATCTTAATTCTAAGCATTGATTTTCCAGGACATCCCTTAGCAAATTGTCCCACTAGAATTAAAAGGGTTTTGTTTTGTCTATCGAATCATTTTTAGCATTTCCTAATGGATGAAACTCTGTGTGTGTGTGTGTTTCTTATCTTTCACATTTCTTGTTCGGCACTTCCTGACAATTTTGAATAGCAGTGATCAGGGTGGGTGACATGTTCAGTCCCCTTTCCTAGCAACTCTGCCACCCTCCCCACCATCCACAGTAAAACAGGGAGGCTCCTGGAAGCCACAGTGTCCCGGTAAGTGTCTGTACCTCTGGGCCCGGTGATCAGACCAAGGAGAGACACCTGACACAGGATGCTCACAGCAGGGATTCTTCTTCATTGTACAAACAATCGCACAGATACATAATTAAAAGCTACAACAAGTGAAATGAAGAACAACGTAAGTGGGGTTAATTTCTGAAGGATCCCTCTGGCTGGAGAGTGAGAGGGTCCTAGACAGGCGGACCAGGTCAGGGCTATGAAAGAGGACCAAGGATGAAAGGAAGGCCAGGATGTCTAGGGCTGGAGCCCCATCCTCCCCTCTTCCTCCTTCTTCTTCCCCTCATTGAGTATCTGTGCTCTGCATTGCCCTAAGTGCCTAACTCATAGCTGGAGAGGAAGAGCTGGAGGGAGGCTCATCCTGCGGAACACTGAGGTCACGTTAAACACTTGTGTTCTCATTCACAAGAACAAAAGGAGCAATGAAGAGAATGGAGAACTGTGACCTGACCAGATATGGACGTTAAAGAAGGATTCTGACCTCACTTCAGAGAATGAAATAAGTCAGGTGAGATGACAAGCCAACCTCTCATGGGGTTATTCCAGAGGGTGTCCCCAGTGCATTCCTGAATACCCTTGCCACAAAACTCTACCCAGCCACAGTGCTGATGTCTGTACACTTCAGATAATTCTGTTAACTCTACGAATGAAAGGAACATATATATTACTCAGAGTTCTTTGTTTTTACATGAAGTCAAAAATTGAATTAGATTTTATAAAGATATCATTTCTGAAATTTTTTTAAATGATAATTTTTCTTCCTTTTTGGTTAGTAATATGCCAAAAATATATTTCTTATAAACATAAGGGAAAATTAAACCTACTTGGTCATGTGGTGTATTTATCTGCTGATATAAAGTTTGATTACTTGTATTCATGAAGAAAGTGATAAATTTTTTTTCTTGAGAATTAGTCTTTTTCTAATTTTGTTCTTAATGTAATTGTGATCATAGCTTTTTTCTTTCTTTCTTTCTTTCTTTTTTTTTTGAGACAGGGCCTTGTTCTATCACTCAAGGTAGAGTGCAGTGGTGTCATTACAGCTCACAGCAACCTCAAACTCCTGGGCTAAAGTGATCCTCCTGCCTCAGTCTCCTGAGTACCTGGGACTTACAGGCATGTACCAACATACAGTTAATTGTGGCTCAAAGGGGTAGGGCGCCGGCCCCATATGCCTGGAGGTGGTGGGTTCAAACCCAGCCCCAGACAAAAACTGTAAAAAAAATAATAATAATTTAAAAATAATTTGTAGAGAGAGGGTCTCACTGTGTTGCTCAGGCTGGATCACAGGTTTTTAAAACAGACTAGGAATAGCAATTTAAATAGCAAAAGAGTTTTATTGAATCCTGAAAAGAATTCACCCATGGAACTGTCTTAGCTCAGACCTTCTGGGGAGAAATGATTCTTTGACAACTTCGCTAATTTTTCCCCTTGTTATTTGTCTTATTTTTCTTCAATAAGGTTTGCATTCTTTGTAAATTGCCCATTTCATCCAGCTTTTAAAAATTATTAACTTAGACTGGACCATCAGCTTGGCACCTATGCCTCAAGCGGATAAGGAACCAGCCATATACACTTGAGCTGGCGGGTTCAAATCCAGCCCAGGCCCACGAAACAACAATGACGGCTGCAACCAAAAAAATAGCCAGGTGTTGTGATGGGCCCCTGTAGTCCCAGCTACTTCAGAGGCAGGAGAATCACTTGAGGCCAGGAGTTGGAGGCTGCTGTGAGCTGTGATGGAACAGCACTCTACTCAGGGTGATAGCTTGAGGCTCTGTTTCAAAAAAAAAGAAGACTGAACCATAATTTTCTTGCTTTCCTTAATCTCCTAGATACATATATGTAAATTAATTTTTTTCATTCTCAATTTGCATTTATTCTTTTCTCCCTTGATTAATCTTTTTAGAGCGATGTTTATCTCATTACCATTTAGAATTATTGATTGCAATTTTTTCTATCTTAAATGAAGTAGTTTCTGTTTATCTTTCTCTAATCTCCTATTTACTTTGGTATTTTTTGCCATCTTGAGTTGAATATTTATTTACATTCATTTTCCTTATTTAATTAATTCTTTATTTTTCTGTTTTGTTTTGTTTTGTTTTTTCTTTTGAAACACAGACTCTCACTTGGTCACCCTCAATAGAGTGGTATGGCATTATAGCTCACAGCAACCTCAAACTCTTAGGCTCAAGTAATCTTCTTCCCTCAACCTCCTGAGTAGCTGGGACTACAGCTGACTGCTACAATACCTGGCAATTTTTTAGAGATGGGCTCTTGCTCTAGCTCTGGTTGGTCTCAAACTCATGAGCTCAGGCAATTTATTGACCTTGGCCTCCAAGAGTGCTGGAATTACAGGTGTGAGCCACCACGCGTGGCTATCTAATTAATTCTTTTAAAGCTATGCATCTTCCTGTGATTACTGCCTTGACCACCTCCTGTATTTTGATATGCAGTATATTAAACATCCTTTTAAAATCCAAAGTGCCTACTGCTTTTTTTAATGTGTTGAACAATATCAATTTTATTACTCTGACTTATTTCTTGATTTTGAATCCCCACAATTTTGGTGCAGGCTTAAAAGGCCTTATATTGTAAGGCCTTTAGGTCTTTTGTCTATAGATTAAAGCACAACATGCTTTTCTTGTCTTCTTTTTTCTTCCCTTTATCTTCATCACCATATGCACATCACATCCCGCTGTCCACTTTACAAGATGTTGGTCAGGAAACATCATGTCCTCATCTTCCCAGCTCAGAGGTAAAGCATCCCTGTAGAGTAATACACAGAAATACACCTTTTTCTCATCAGTTGCTCTTAAAGTGTGCTGAAACCCATGATTAAACTAGGTAATTTTTTTTTTAGGTTTCAATACTCAATATTCTAAGAATGAAGTGACATCAAGGAAGTAATTGCTATAGTGCAAGATGTTGAAAGGCTGAGTAATAAAAATCAGATGGATTTCTTGGAAGGGAAATCAGTTTACAGTTCAAACACAGGTCCTGGGTGGAGACGCAGAACCAGGGGAAGGAATTAAAACACAGAAGAATCAGGGGCCATGGTCAGAACAGCTGGAAATATGAGACCAAAGGAGCAGGCACGCGTGATAGGCCAGCAAGAGAGGAAAACCAGAAGGAGAGAGTTCCACTTTGTGGCAGACCCATTAAAGTCTTTTGCTCCCCTGAAGCTATTGTTAAGAACTGTGATAGCCTGAAGTACCCAATTAAGCCTGTTTTATCTACTATATCTTCTCATATTTTCATTATTACTTGATAGCCTTTTGGCTTTTGTGATGCATCCTCTGCTGCTGGATAAAGGTGAATCTATGAAAGCTGTGAATAAAAATTTCTCAAAAGAACCAGGGAATTGTCACCAAATGTTGGAAGAGGTAGCCTCATTCCTGAGCCAGAACACATTCTTTCTTGGAAGGATTCTACCCATTTGACATCATTTCTTCTCCATCCCTGGGTAGCTCTCTTCAAGATAGTCTTTATCAATTCACCCTATTCCTGTACATGCATTTGATTTTTTTCATTCAAGACGTGGACTCTAATTCCCATCCCCATGAAGTGGCTAGCTTAGCCAATAGAATGTGGTAGGAGCAGTGTGACTTCCATGGCTCTCCAGGTTGGGTCATAAGACACCTTGCAGTTTCTGCTTGTGGCTTTCGGATCACTTTCTCTTGTCAATCATCCACCATGCTACTAGAAATCTGGATGGCACTGGGAAAAACCACGTGTCAGGGTGCCTGTCATCAACCTCAGCCTAGTTCACAGATAGCCTTTGAGTGAGCCTTCCTGGCCAGTCAAGTCATTGGACCTTCAGTTGACTGCAGCGCCATCTGACATCTGTCTGCAACTGTCTAAGAATCACCAAATGGGAAACCAGCCAAGTCCAGTCGATCCACAGAACATGACATATTACAATAAATATTTTACACCTAAAAATTGGAGGGTAGTTTTTTATACAGCAATAGATAACCAGAATAATCCTCTGTGCTTCAGTGACTTAAAGAAATGCCATTCTGGGGGAGGCACACATTCTTTAGACAAATAATATCTTCCTCAGCTTAAAGTCAAACCAAGCTGACTGGGAGCAATTATATCTTTAATCTTTCCACTTTGATCCATTATTATGTTATTTATTACTCAAAGAGCAGTATCATATCCAGGTTATTATCAAAGATGAAAACACCTCATTTTTATCCCTATTAGTCACCTAATAGTAATTATGGTGCATTTCCAGGCTCTGATTTTAGTAATGAGATTGAGGGTGAGTTTGCTATTCAAATGAATTATAATTCAATTCTACAAATATGTATCAACTGCCTTTTATGTACTTTTTTATGTGGGGCTTGCAAATTAAATGAATCCCTATGCTCAAGGACCCTTTAGTCCAAAACAAAAGGTAATTCAAATATAAAGACAGTGTACTTCAAGGAATAAAGTCATGGGTGCCAAGCATGAAAGGAACAAATAAAGTCAAAATAGGGATCTAAAGAGGAGGAAGGCAAATACCATTCAGGAGACAGCATGGGGAGGAGAAAGGAAGGAAAGGCCTAGTTTGAATTGCTATTCTGCCACTAATCTGGCACTTATTTAACTTATTTAACAAGTTATTTAACTTT
>CAUYON010104173.1:0-17525 GCA_963573935.1 Arctocebus calabarensis | reverse complement strand
GTATCTCAAGAATGGAAGAAAAAGTATCCAATGTACTCAGCCCTAATATGAATCTAATTTATAGCTTTCATATAAAGGCTAAAACCCAATTATAGCACAAGAATACAGGGAAAAGGGAACGGGAGGGGCGGGGAGGGGGGGAGGATAGGTGGAGGGAGGGCAATTAATGGGATCACACCTACGGTGCATCTTAGCAGGGTACTGGTGAAACTTATTAAATGTAGAATATCAATGTCTTTATATAGTGATCAAGAAAATGCCATGAAGGCTATCTGTAACAGTACGATCAAAATATTTCTGATTATATATGAAGCACATTGTGCTCTATGACTGCACCAATGTACACAATTATGATTCAATAAAATTATTTAAAGAAAAAGATTTTCTGTTTTCTTTATGCTTCAATGAGAACATGAGCTGGGGGAAAAATAAAGGAAATTTTAGACCCATTCTATAAAATCAGTAAGACATCATTGTTCAATAATCTGCATAAAGTTGTAGTGAGATAAACTACATTGTTTTCAAACTTCTCTTTTCCTAAATACTCACAGATCTCTTTCTTTATACCTGTATTAATAACTGAAAGCAAAGATGCCTCAGATTTCCATGCAATAGTTGTTTTTCCTTAATTATTTTAATAACTCTATAAAGATATAAGTTAAGATATATTACCATCCATCAGTTCTTCTTGGGATAAAGATGTTATTTGATCTGGAGATTTAGCTCTTTACCTGCTGAGTGTATTACATGTTCACAGTGTTTAATAACATTTAGCTGCATCAGTTATGCATGTACTATGATACCTTTACCTAACTTCTTTACCTATTACAATCTCTTGTGCTCCTTTCATTTATTCATTTATTTAAATTTATTTACTTACATTTTATCCACTACAAATTGAAGATTTTTTAAAACTTGATACTTTTCCTAACTCACTTTTCAGGAGCATCCTTCCTAATCCTTATTGCTGCCAATTTGTCTTGATCTTTAGTGTATTTATCTAAACTTTACATACCTTTCACTGGAATTGATAACTTTTTACTTAATGTAATTGTATTCTTTCTTCTTGGTTATCAAATATTTCTGATTATTTCTAGGAGAACATCTTTATGAGACATATTCTCTACATGTATAAGAGGGAGCCTGGTCCTTTTATTAATAGGTAAGTTCCATACATATCATTTTTACCATTTATTCATTATATTTCTTGGTTGTACTAACCTATCCATGGATGAGTTTTATGGTATGTGATCCTTTTTATTAAAATATAGATAAACAGTCTACCAAGAACAATGATTTATCTATAAATAATATGACAAAGGAAATTGAGGACCTAACTGCAGGCAGAGAAGTAAGGAATATACAATATGTCTTTATGTGTGTGTGTGTATTCATATATACACACATACACATACCACACGATTATTTCATAGTATCCATGGGGGATTATTCCCAGGAAAGCCCCAAGTTCAATGAAATTTTATCCCTTGTATAAAACGGTTCAATATTTACATATAACCTACTCACATCCTCCTATATACTTTAAACCATCTAAAGATTATTTATAATACCTAATACAATATAAATGCTAGTAAATATCTATTATATCATATTTTTTAGGGAATGATGACCAAAAAAAAGTCTGTAACTGTTCATTATAAAAGCAACTTTTTTTTTTTGATATCACATCAGAATTTGTTTGAATTCCCTGATGTAGAACCTACAGAGTCAGCGAGGAAATGACCTATGAGAACATAATTTCACAATATAGACCTGTGGAGTAGATGTACCTAAAGAATGTACCAAGCAGACAGGGTATTCCTGTTCATTGAAACATGGATTCCTAGAGTGGATTCATGGCCTGATTAAAGTGGAATTAGAAAAATAAACAGTAGAGTGTTCTCAATGTATGGAATTATCTCTTTTAGAATAAATTTTACAAGGCCCTAGATCCTTCATGCAATTCAATCTTTATGAAAGCTAACCCATTCATTCTAAAGACATGCCAAGTCTAAATTAATCAGGAGGCATATCTTAATTTTTTATCAGGTTTCTTAGAAGGCTAGAAGAACAAAATGCAACTGGAGCAAACAGAATAGGAAAACATAATATGTTTGGGGAAATCACATGAAAAAAATTTGAATAAGATTTTGGACTCATAATAATTTTGTAATTGGAAAGCCATATTTACATGGGAATTGTAGGAAAGGGACCCAAACCACTAGTGATAAAAGAGCTTTTTGTGTCTTAGAAAAATTTTTAATGTACAGAGAGTACAAAAGAGTGAAGGGTATGTGAGGTGCAGAAATGAGTTGAGAAAGAGATTGTACAGATGAACTGAGCTAAGAAATTCGATGTATCCTTTATAGCACAGAAAAGCACATATGTTTCAAACCAGTATACACACTTCTGGCTTTTAAAGAAGAAACCTAATGATGTAGTACATTGTAAACGGGTTTTAAGAGAAGCTATTAGTTGAGCAACCAGAAAATTATCTTGAAACACTGCAAGTAAATGACAATTAGTGATGATTTAAACAGTGGAGTAGTAGAGATAAATCTATATTCAAGAGCAAGTTCTACAGGTAATTTCATAGACTTTCCATAGAAATGTCAATGAAGTTGAGTTATAGTGAGAAAGAAAAATGGAGGTGAGAATAAATGATAATAAGCTATGTTGACAGAGGAGGGTAATGTAATAACTTGAGAGGTTAAGTCATGAACCTAATATAATAGTTTGAGTTAAGATAATTTTAAAGAAGGTTTCTATGTAGAAATATTTGTCTGAACTTTCAGAAATGTCATTGAGAGCTTCTCACTTAGGAATAATATATAAAATTAGCCAAGTTAACATTTCATTAATATTTGTCAGGCAAAAGTTTACCTAAGATATAAAGTAATCAAGCCAATAATAGCTAGGAAGGCCAATGTTTAATATATGAATAGGAAGAATGATACACAAGGGCAAGAATTGTAAAAAATATAGTGAGACTGTCAGGTGTACAGAGGAATTGAATTACAGAAGTCAATGGAGAGCATGTTATGAAACTCAGGGTATGTACAAATACCACAGAGAGAAGGCATGGTGAAAATATTACAGGCCAACAGATATAATTTTATAAAACCCAGTCAATGTAACTTGATATCAAAGTTACAGAAAACCAAAAGAGTGAGTAAAATAGTTTAATTAATAGACAAACATTCTTTAAAAAAAACCTGACATTGAACAACTAAACAAAAAAACCTGACATTGAGAAACTAAACACAAAACATTATTTGGAGAAGATATGTGGCAAAGGAAAAAATAATTTTCTAAAGAAATGTGGGATGAAGTATTTTTCTTACTTTATTGGTTATTTTCATTATGAAAGATTGCTTATAGATGGGAATTGGAAGAAAGAGAATGAAGGATGAGAAAGGGAATAACAAAGGAAGTAAAAGGTATACGATTCCTCACAATGATTTGTAGAGGTCAGAGGAAAGAGAAAAGATACATGGAGTTTCAAAAATAATAGACATTTCGGTTTTTATTATACTATTAGAAGAGGGGAGTGGGCAATTTTTAAGACATGTATGTATGTTCTGCTACTGTTTTTTAATCTCTAAAATATGAAGAATAATTTGTGCCTTTGCAAGAGGAAGGCAATGCTTCTACAGACTTAACAATGTTTTCTGTAGGCTTTGGCAGATGCTACCTGGCACAACAAAATAGCTTAATGACTTGTGCTTCCACTTGTGTGAAGAAATAATAGAGTTATAGTAGCTCCAGTCTTCATGTTGCTCTTTTTTTATTCTAGCAATGTCAAGCAATGTGCAAACAATATAGGTGATAATGAATGACTTCATTAAATGTTGGAATGGTCTGAGCTTGAGCATAAACATTTGGTTTATATAATTGCTAGTCTTGAGGGAAAGTGATTTTGGAATTAAGTCTGGAACTCTGGATTAGGAGGTTCTTACTCTGAGAGATATTATTCCACTTGAACACCATAGTGCGTAAATTCAAACCTAAAGCTCTTTTTTCATATGGACGTATCTTAGCCTATTTGTCTATTCTTTCACCTTCTTTGCAGTCTATGAAGGAAATAGTATGCAACTTTTTGAAGGTGCTACCTCTATGATTTCAAATTGTATCCCCATCTCCATAACAGAGATAGGGAGACATCCTTCCCTTATTTTTACCATTCTCACAAATATTTTTAAACACTTGTTTTCAAATGTTTTTTGCCTGTGGTTTCAGGTATTGACAAATGGTTTTTATATATTTTCTCTCTATATACCTTGAATTCATCATAAACTTCCTCTCCTTCATTTTTCTGTCAAATTTTTAATTTATGTATATTCTTTCAAATTTCTTTTTTCTGTTGTTTTGTTCTTTTTGAGACAGAGACTCACTATGTTGCCCTGTGTAGAGTACAGTGGCATCACAGCTCACAGCAACCTCAAACCCTTGGACTTAAGTAATTCTCTTGCCTCCGCCTCCCAAGTAGCTGGGACTACAGGCACCCGCCACATCTTTCAATTTCTCGATCATATGTTCAGCCCCTCTTTAGTTATGCTTCTCTCATCACTGCATTTCAGAAATAAAATTAAATGATCAAAATTACCCACATCTTTTTGTACTTTCCACTAACTCTGACCTCTATTGCTTACTTAATGTTACTTTCTGTGTTAGCCAGCCAGAAGACATATCCTCTAGAGAACCCGGCTTGCTGGCATTCCTCCTGTTGGGTAGCTTCCTTCCAAACTGTAACACTGTAACAGTATTGAGCTGCATGACCAATACAATATGGTAGGAAACATGTCATATCATTGTCGAGATTGTTATGAAAACCATTGAAGCTTCTGTTCTCTCTCTCTCCCTCTCTCTCTCTCCCTCTCCACTTGGTCTTGGTAAACAAGGTATGTGTTATGAGTAGCCCTATAGAGACACTTATTTGGTGCAGATCCAATATTTTCTTTCATCTCTCCCTATTTTATTTTCTACTCATTGTCTTATGAGTCTCATGCATTCATTTCTATGTGTTTATAGCCTACCTCCCCACTAGATTGCATTGCACTTAAAAGCTGTAAATTTTACTACTTTTTACCACTGAAGTTCAGAACCAGGAAAAATATCTGGCATAGAATATTGCAAAAATGTTATTGTATAAAAGAATTTAAATGCCTCATCTTCACAGAAAAAAAAAATGTGACTGAATATCATTACCCACTTTTCATATGAAAAGCATGCTGAGTTTAGATGCAACATGTGTGGTCACATTTCATTAACATTGCAAAACTAAAGTCACACACCATGAATAAAAGCCTGTAGCTGATTATTTTGATGTAGTTTATTTGAAATTATCCCCTGGTCGTTGTTTCTTTCTATGTTCTTAGTGTAAATGTTATTTCAACACTGTTTTCCCTTTTTGGATATATAAACTCTTACTTAATTATTTTCACAAATAATTGCCTCTACTCTTTCCTCTGATATGTTCTTGTTGACAACTGTGTAATATTTACTTCACAATTCTCAAACTAAAGGGAAGGAAAGGAGTCTTCTTTACATGCTACAATCCCAATACTGCCCAGCGAAACTAGAGTTTTAATTTGTCAACTAGATATGCTTTGCTCCATGGATCTTGTAGTAAATTCAATCCATAAACTAAAACCTTTAATCTATTGATATTTTCTGGCAACATCAAGAAGATCATGGTCTATTAGCAAATATTATGTCTATGTGAATCTTTAAGACTACAGTTAATAGATCATTAACATTATCATTAAAAATATTTATTAATTACATATATATCAGTAAAATTTTTAGTCCTTAGAACTTCAGAAGACAATCTTTACATATTAAGTAAAATATTTGTAAAGTAAAAAGTCAGTGTTAGAGATTTCTGTTTTTATCAAGTTTTATGAGGTCCAGATATATGACAAAAAGGATGTTCTTGATGTAAAGCCTAAAATCATTTCAGAAGAGTTAAGCTTACCAGTCTAAAAAATGTCCAGAATAATTCCAAGATAAAAAATTAAATAATAAATTCAAATGATGACCACTTATAATCTATTTAAAGTCTAGGATTTAGAAAATAGCAAATTTTTGCAATTGTATAAATTAATTCAGAGCAAAAGGTATGATTTATAGACCTTTGTTAAGATTTGTTGTTGTTGTTGTTGTTGTTGTCTCAGTTTGTTGCCATTGGTAGAGTGCAGTGGCATCACAGTTCACAGCAACTTCAAACTTTTGGGCTCAAGTGATTCTCTTGCCTCAGCCTCCCGAGTATCTGGGACTACAGGTGCCCGCCCTAACATCCCGTTAACATCTGTTAAGATTTTTGAACTTACAAAATGACAAAAGCTGTTTAAATACTGAAAATTTATTACACTGGTTCTGATTTGTAAAAAGTCCTTCTCATTTTGTTCTGTAGTATTTGCTCTGTACTCAGTGCTTGAGTTTGAATCACTTTACTTTCCCCAAAGAGTTATTGGAATTGGCACACTTTATTATAACTATGCTGTTACATTTATATCCTTTTAGAGGACTCATAATTCAACATCCAAAACTATTAATAGTAATTTGGTTGCACATACAGTTGTATTTGCAACCTGCATTCCACAGGGATGTGCACGTTCCTGAAGCCAGTTTTGAAGAACGTAATCAATTGAATCATGTACCTTTCAGAAACGGATTTGGATACCACAACCAAGTTTCCACAAAAAATATTAAGATGTCCCTTATCTGTTTTATTAATATATTAAAATAATTTTTTCGTAATACATTTCCAATTCCCTTGCTTTGGCTTTATGCAATTTATAAGTGATTTCACTGCTTTCAAATAATTAATTCTGCTACTATTCTACATCTACTAATCAACATTTTACATTCCTCTCTTTATTTCTAATGGTACCCTACAGGTTTTAAATCACTCAACTCCCACTTTATTTTCAAGGCCTAAAAGCAAAGCTTAATTCTCTAAGTGGAACAATGGCAACAAAACATGTGTGCTTCAATCTCAATAGAAAAAATTATTAAAAAGAAAAAAAGAGAATAGTAAACTAACATAATTAAAAAGAAATACAAGAAGGAAAAAAAATTTTTCTTTTACAAAGTCCTTGGACCAAGCTCATTCACTACTTTTAGGTTTACTAAAAGCTTAAAAAAATTACAATTTATAAAAATTTAAGATCTTCAGATAATTAATATGTAGATGGTTTCTTAGGGTATAAAATTATGTACAAAAAAGCTGTGAAGTCTAAAACATATCAGAGAATTTTAAATAGATTTGTATTTCAAATGAAAAGACCCAGAATGCCTTCATAATCTTTTTGCATCCCAATACTAAAGGCTCTGTTGTGGTTTTGATTTTCAGTATAAGAGAAGATCACAGAAAAATAATTTTCTGCTGCAGATAATATAAAGTAGGAACTTAGTTTACTGACCTAGATTAAATGTTCTATGAAGAAACAGAAAAAACTTAGAAAAATATAGAGTGACTAATTTAACTCTTATAGGTAGCAAATTCATTGTAATGGTGGTAAATGTAAAATTTATTTCAAATTCATATAAAGGAAAATTTACTAGCAAATGGTAAACTAGAAGTGAGTTTTAAAGTTGACAAATCATTCCTTTTTTAAATTAGATAAATGCATTTTCTACACTATCAGTTGATAAAAATAGTGCATAAACACTCTAAATATGAAATATATGTAACTGGAAATAATGCTACAATACAAAGACTTGTATTGGAAAAGTTTGGAGCTTAACTCAGCCAAAAAATCCATCTAATACTACCTACCATGACTTGATTTGTTGTGAAACATAAATTTATTTGCAAAAAAATTTGAACTACAATGTTTAGCACAGTGACCAAAATTTTAAAAAATGAGGGGAACAATTTATCAAAATGTATAATTTTTCAGATTTACTAGAACATCTTATATAAATTGAACTCAATTTCTCTCATTTTTTTAGTTGCTTATTCTTTGTTTTTATAATTCTGTTTATATCTAGTGCTTAATAAGAAACTGAAATTTTAAGTTCAAACTACCAAGGAGAAACATTCTTTTCTATCTAAAATAAAGTAACCTGTAGAAGTCCAACCTTGCCACTGACACAATCAGATTGAATTTGAATATACATATATATATATAGAGAGAGAGAAAGACAAAAAAATAAAAGCCTTGGCAATCTGCTGAACCAGCAAAGACTTTAAGAGCTAAAATCGCAGATGAAAGAAAACCGAACAAACGAAATCAATTTTTCCTTAGGGGCAGTATCTTGTTTTTGGCAAATTGAGGCAGAAGGCTACTTCTGAGGAAAAGATAAGCCAGTAAAGATTTTTGAAGCCTTAGAGGACTTGGGAGGCAAAATTGGAATTCTGGACTATAAAAAAGATTTAGAACTTACAGGCCAAAAATCCCACAAAGAAGAGACGGCACAGAAACGTAAGCCTTTTATTTTGGTGTTTTTCCCACAAGATACTTTCTAAATTCTATGTATATTAAAACCAGAGGGTCAAGAAGTCAAAAATAAACATAAAGGTAATGAAAACTAGGGGAATTTCAGGAATCGCATCATTCTAAGTTACAAAAATTGAAGATCGGTAAACAACCCTTGAAAATACAACAAGGTGGGTCGGAAACCCTTGCATGTTAAATGGTTGCACTGGGAAAAACAGACATTGATGAAATTATACACAAATTGCAAGGGTGTCTTGTCCTGTAGTATAAAAATCAATTAATGGCACACAGTTGACATGGATAGTCATCTTATTTAATATAGACATTAAATAAAAAGTAATCAATAATTGATAAGTTCAGTATCTCTAATGTTGAGCCTGGTCACGTGTTCTGACATGTGACTACTCACAAATTTTCTAGCCTCACTCCTCTTTCTTCCTCTTGTGCCCACATCTGGGTAAGCTGATGTGATAAGCTAGGATACAAATATTAAGGGGGATCGGGAATTTCAAACTTCTAAAGGAAGTTGACCCAGATTTTTCAAGTCAAGTTTCTTGGATTTGTCCTTTCCAATAAAAGGAACTTACCCCTTGGAATAGGAAAATTCACCGTATCCAGAGTTCTGCTTCCATTTCTAATTAATCATTATGCCTGAACCTCAGCTCTTTCTGCCTCCAGCTACAAGAAATGAGATTCTCTAAGCTAGAAAGCAGTATTCTGGCTTTCTAAGTTAGCTTTCGTTGGTGATTAAGCATACTCAGACTTTTGTTGTCTCTGATACCTTGAAAATACCAGGCAATAACAGTTCAACTCCACAGTACTTTAGATTAGTCTTTGCCCCACATTCCTCTAGCACCACAGGCATTTCATAGCTAATGGATTCTCAACTCGCCATTAGTGCATCCCAAGAGTTGTCAGTATCCCACCTTCTTTTATTGTCAGCCTGCTAGAGGTTCATTCAGCACAAAACCCTGTTTTAGAAACTTCTTCCTAGAAACATTCCCATTACCAACTGAATTAGCTGTATTTTTTTTTTTTTTTTCTAAAACAGCCTCTGGGGTGAAGATTTGCATGAGGGCATGTTTTTTGGAAGAGGCTCTCAGAAATAGCTTTTGAAGGGACGGAGGGAGGATAACTTGACTTCAACTGTTAGGTGGCTTTATGTTGCCGTGGGAAGCTCTGATGATTCTATGAGAGCCCTGTATGTGAGATGACCCATTTTATGGGTCCCAAATTGAAGTAAAACAATGGTTCAGCCATTGTAAGTAATTATTCTGTGTCTTATGTGTACGATGCCTCCATGGAGCAGGTGTAATCTCGGGGATGTAGATCCTTCCCCGTAACGCAGCTCTCTGACAGGGGCACATCGGTGCTCTGCCAGCAGCCATGGAGTAAGTGCCTTAGTCTGAAAGGGAACATAACATAACCCAGGCTCTACTGTAGTGCTATTTGTGTTACTCTGATTTCATAAAATCATAATCTTAATAAAGGAAAACTAAAAGTCAACATGGAAGTTAACTTTAAGACGGTAATGAGGGGTACAAAAGAAGTCTTTGTGATATTGGTAATGTTCTATCTATGATTTGAGGAATTGATTTTATGGCTAAATTCAGTTTATGAACATTCCTAAATTGTACCTTTTTCTAGACATATGATTTTCATAAAGGTTCACTCTAAAAAGTGATTTGAGACACAGGCCAGAACATTTTCCAAAATAAAAATCTAAAAGGATTAAGGATTATTTTAAAATTTCATCCTTGGTTTTTCTTCGCATAAGTTTGTATTTTAGAATAATATTTTACGTTCTTTATATTATTAAATTTTCCATAGTGAATGTAGATAATTATTATAAATAGAATATTTACAGACAGCTAGTTTGATAGATTTTTTCATAAATGTTTAATAGATGTCTACAATATTCTTTTCCCAGATTACTAAAATAAGAGAAACAAATATAAAAATTAACTACATTAATACCAATGAAAGCTCCTTTAAAATATTAGATGTACACTTTTGTATTTAAAAGTTATTTAGATCAACCTCTATGCCTGAACAGGACTTAGGAGATGGAGTCAACTAAATTACAAGAAAGACAATATAATGGCTCAGTAATTGCCGTGTAAATACCCCATCATTACAGTGTGAATATGTGATTGCTTTCCTCTTTTAAGGAAGACTCCAGTTTACATGGTATTTACTTGGAACTATTAAGTGTAATTATAGGGTACATTTCAAGAGAATGGAAACAAAATGATATTTGCTTTTGTTTATCATCTATGTATGCTTGGTGTTAATAATTATTTTCAAAAAAATCATTTTCTTTGTCCATTAGTGCATTGTTTGTCCCTATCCTTAACTAACTGATAAAATTGCAATCTCCCCAGAAAAACTTTTTGATGTGATATTACTTGCTTAGTACACTGCATATCTTATTACCAAAGTGTAAGAATGTTACGTTTGAAGAATAAAACTATTAATAACCTTATTCCTCAAGAGATTACTTATGATGATGTCGCATGATGATCTTCAGCATACAGATTTTATTAGGATGACCTCTAAGTAGATAATTTATAGACAATGAGACTCTATAACAGATAGTTCATGTTCAAGCAATTTGTTTTTACAGCCAATAGGAGAAATCAGAGCCCATTTCCTGTGTCATTTAGACTGAAAAGTGGCTGTAACAAAGTCATGGCCAAAGACCTGGAGCTTGTGCTTAGAATTGAAGTGCTCAACTTCCAGGTCTAGACCCCCAAAAGCTGCTAATTCAAGTAATTTCTAAACCCTCTCTTCTCCTAACTGCCATCAAGAGACAGGCGATCCGTCAGAAGCTTCTGAGGCTGTGAGCACAGCAGAGAGAGAACATGGAAGACCAGGGACCGAGATAATGAGGTCCAACGCTGGAAATGCTCAAATTGTACTTTATGGGGGTTACAAATAAACTTTAATTGTAGAAATAAACTTAAATTATGCTAAACCAGTAGAATTCAAAGAAGTGTTTGGTACAATACTTATCTACTAGTTCAAAACAATTACTTAACAGAAATACTATTGAAAAGTGAATGGTAATTGATGTGACGCCATTATAAAAGCAGAAATTTGTGGCATTTGTTGAACAGTCAGAGAATGGAGGAAAAGAAATTCCTGAGAGTTCTATTGATCTGTGATAAAACTTCCACCTGCTATACCTTGGAAGGCAGGTAACATGTAGAGAGCAAAGTATTTCCAGGAAGATATTAGGTATAAGTTGCACAGTTATAAAAGAATTAGGGAATGTTCATAAATAAAAATTCTTTCAGTACTGAAAATGCAACTATGCTAGACTCTTCTCTAAAAAGAACTAAGTATTATAAAAAAAGGCTCAGTGAAAATTATAATTAAAAACATAGTTAAATAGTTAAAAAAATATGTAGCTTAGCTGGGTGGCATCCCCTTCTACCATAGTTTCTTACCTCAAATAAGTTTAAGACAGCTTCCATTACATAGAAAGAGAGAGTAGTGGGCTAGGGAACTGAAACATAAAGTATATTTAAGAAATATGTGTGGAGAAGAAGTTTGGATATGCTTATAGGCCCACGGAATTTGTTGGACTCAAACCAGAAGCTCAGCTAGTTTTTGTGAAAAAATATATAGGCATAATAAATTGGTGCTTGTTGTCCAACTACGGCTGTGACTTTCAAGTCTTAAAACAAAAGAAAACCCTGACTATAACAGACTCCTTCCAAGACGTGCTCTGCTTTGTTCACATCATGAACAAATAAGAAAGGCCTTATAAACCTTTGAGCCAAATCCTGGAAAGAACAATCAATAGAGAAAACAACAGTATTTCTCCAAAAGAGCAAAATCAGAATCTAATCAAGGGATTTTTCTTACCACCCTTGACCCTAGTCTTCATTAGCTATGTCCAGCAGGGTATCAAAAGGTAAAATGTACCCCTACTGGCTGTGTCTCTCTATTTCCATATTCTCATTTGTTCTTCTGAACCTTCTCCACCATCATGTGTTTAATGTGTGACTGCTAGGCCAGGAGAACACAGCTGGACCTGCTAGAGAAGCCAGTGGATCACTAGAAAAGCTGTACTTCAAAATGGATGTGGAAGCAGGGTAATTGGTGGGGCCACACCTACGGTGCATCTTAGAATGGTACAGGCGAAACTTACTAAATGCAGAAGACAAATGTCTTCATACAATAACTAAGAAAATGCCATGAAGGCTATGTTAAACAGTTTGATGAAAACAGTTCAGATTGTATTTGAAGTCAGCACATTGTACCCCTCAATTGCACTAATGTACACAGCTATGATTTAATTAAAAATAAATAAATAAAAATAAAATGAATGGAATAACTAGATAGGAGTTTAGATTGTCCTGCAGGGTAAATGTATCCTAAATCAATGAAGAAGAATAAAACAATTATTTTCTCATCAAAGTACAGATTGTGCACAGACTACATTGCCCTCTACCTTTCTGTCTATAAGGTTAAATGCCCCCCCCAAAAAATAGACTTTCAGATACAGACTTGCAGGTGGGTTTTTGCATCTGTGCACAGGAGTGGAGGAACAGCTGAATAGCAATTCACAGCAAAACCTCCCGCCATCTCTGGGAAACACTGGAGCTAGAATGGCCCTCCAGAGCTTGCAGACTTGAAGACCTTCCTTGTTGATAGCAAGCAGATCCGGCTTTAACAGACCCTGCTGACTCATGGGTGTGGGCTGCTTCTGCTCATGGGGCAAGGATGTAGCTGCTTCCGATCTCTTTGCCAAAGGACAAGCCTCAGAAAGTGAATCACTCTCTGTCATCCCTGGATTATTCCCAGAGCAGCTGAGAGAATAAGCACCTCAGTATGGAGGGAGAATCTGAATGACACAGCACAGTATCCACTACCTCTCAAGACACGGAGTAAAACCACAAATATCATCCTCCCTTGTGGGTAGATGTGGTTATGTGACTAATGGATACTAAATTTCCAGGCCTGGCTCATAACATTCTCTGGCATGACCCCAACACTCTGTCTTCATCCTCACATTCCTATTCCTTCAACCCCTATTGCTAATGATTCAGCAGATGACAAAGCTCACAGTAGATCCAGAAGAGGAAACAAACATTGGATCCTGTATAGCTCGGCTGATGATTACTATCTAACCAGAAAAATCTAAGGTTGGACCTTTTTTTAAAGAAAAAAATAAAACTATAAGTCTCATGATAAAGAACTGAGATTTGGGGATTATTAATAATAGAAGACAGTTTATTATATTGCCCCATAGGAAATGATATCAGATTTAACAAAGTTCATGAAAATAGAAGTAAAGATGGTGATGATAAGAAAAATAAGTACTCAAAACTAGGCTTTGCCTATTTGGTAATTCACTTGAGTTCTCCTAGTTAGTTTACTTGTGTTTTTTTTTTTTTTTTTTTTAATTAAAGAATTGCATTGACTCACAAAGCTTCTTTCCAGTCATTCTGTGAATTCTCACCGGGATAAAGTGATGGCATACAATCACTTTTTATAACTTAATAATTCCACAAAGCTGCACAAGTCACGCAAGGTGGAATAGGATATTAAGAATTCTTGCCAAAACCCATGTAATTCACTTACTAAAAGTCTTGTGCTTCATCACTGGCCGAGATTCAGACCTCGACAATACATGTTCATGATTAATGTGCTCCTTCTGGGATTCTTCCAGGCCTTTGCTGCCAGTAATCTAACTCTGCTATTGATTGAAGTATCAACATCTCTCTGTCAAGACTGTAGGTTCTTCAGATGCATGTGGTCTTAAGATGTGAACTACTTATCCTACTTTCCTAGTGGAAATGATTTTCAAATTTCTTTTCTTCTCTCTTTCTTTCAAGAAATTAGTCTTTCGTCTGTTACTAGAAAGGTTTTTCATGACCTTGTCATTTATAATAATCAGGATGCTTCCTGTCAAAAGGTGTCTTTCCTACCTATTAATAGTCGTCTTGCCAGGCCTAGGGACAGACGAGAGGATCCATTGGTATAATGAATGCACTGGGGATAGTACTACTTAGCAGCAAATGGATACAGCTTCCAAAACTGTGTACATGCAATAGTCAGGAGAGAGGGCTTCAGCTAAAATTAATAGCACCTTGTGCTTTTTTTTTTTTTAAGTCAATGTATTATTGAAATGGTATTCGTTCAAGGTTGCACAGCTGGTTTGATGTCGATTATGCTTTAAGCCAGAGAGGATAATTAAATAGGATAGGAAATGGTGTAAGGTTATTCATGACAGAGAAGATGCCAAGAATACTACAACAAAGGCAGCTTGCTGATAAAAGAAAGAAGCTAAGATAAATTTAATGAAAGACCATTGGTTTACAACTTTTTTCTTCCCTCATCCAACGGAGTTTGCTTTGTTAAAATATTGTACACATTTGGTTTCTGCACTGTAAAAACACATTCTTGTTGTTCTCATTTCCCTGGTTTCTATATGGTGAACAGCACATATAAAATCCAATTAAAGTTTACCTTATGGGCTTTTTCATACATATGTTAATGAAATAAAACAATATCTTTAAAGAAAGTAAGCTCTTTGGGACCTGGATTAAAATGTTAAAGTGCAATAAAAAACTTAAGAAATACAATTGTACTATAATTATTTTAATGAATATTCATGAAAGAAGCCTTTATCATGAGATCATTTTAGGAAATTTGGATTTCATTGCCCACACTTAAAGATTTGATTGACCTTTGATTTCCTTTTCCATGCCATTTCCTTAATGATGCATTGATATTAATATTTTAAATATTGATGCATTTTTAAGCATAATAATGAAAAATACTTAAATTTTCAGACACCTTTTTTAAAGCATTACCAAACTCATTCATATTGTAAATTTTTATTCTCATCTTTAGAAGACTAACATGATACTTTTGGCTTTTAATTATCTGCTCCATTGATTTTGGGGGTTACTTTAAAGGTTTTTCTCTTGCTAAATCTTTTTCTAAATTTTATATGCTTTAACATCATGGGTTAATACCTTAGATCTTTCAACTGTTTAGTGCACCAATGTATATGATTCACAGAATATCAGCATCCTTCCAGACAAAGAATTTAAATTTTTTATATGTACATGTGTGTGTTTATATATGGAGAGGGTGTGAAAATGTTTAAAAAGGAAAACATATATTAAAATTGTAATACTCAAGTAATGTTTTACTTCTGTAGTTCCAAGATATACAATATACAAGGGAAACTTTTATTTTTCTTGGAGTTTCTGGCCAGGGGTAGGGTTTGAACCCCCCACCTCGAGCATATGGAGCCGGCGCCCTACTCCTTTGAGCCACAGGTGCCACCCTACAAGGGAAATTTTTTCAATATATATTGAGTATTACAATGTGAATGCAGTTCTTTTCTTTCTTAAAATTTATATACACTTTGTGGCATCTTCTGCTTAATTATATCTGTGTGTGTGTACATATACATATACGCGCACACTCATATGCATACATTTATAGAGTCTAAGGTACAAGGAAAATCTATTTATCTCTGATGAAATTAAATTGAAAAATTGAAGCCTCCATTTCAATGGCTCCAACAAGTAAATATAAAACATCTTTTTCTCTACTTGGATGGTTGTAGATATTTCATACGGAAATCACAACTATCTGTTACATTTATTTCTATGAATTTTAAATTCTCTAGGCAATGATGCACTTCACTGAGCATCTTCTATATTCTCATTATATCGGATGAAGAGCAAACTATAAAATGTCTTCTTTTTAGTGGAAACAAAATCTTGACCTGGGAATCACTCCATGGCTCCACGGTAGTTCAGGAGCAAACCAGTTCTACACTTAGTGGCTCATCACCCTGCTGGTTGTTCAGTCTGTCACAATTCGTAACGTGACATTGCCCCAATACCATTCTGCAAACTTCCTATGTGGTTGCATTCCAGATAAAATTAAGACTAAGCTAGACTAAGTAGCTAAACATGCTACTGTTTTTTTTCATTTCAAATGATCATCTTACAAAAGAATATATTGTATTTTTCCATCAGAGTTTGATTTACTAGTCAAATATAAATAAATAAATTTGATCTACTTGATTTAAATAGATAAATTTAATCTATTAGATATGATCAAATAAATTATTTCATTTGAAAATTTATTAATTAAATTATCTGTTATTTTCTTCTACAACCCTCAAACATTCTTGAAAAAAAAAGAAAGAAAGAAAAAGCATACAGCAAGTTTTTCATTGTTCCTTAACCTGATTTTCAAAGACAAGGTCATATGAATCAGAATAGAAGATCCCAATTTAATTACCCTTTCATAATGTGCTAAGAAGGGATTCTGGGTCTAATAATTCTCAGATGACTCACATAAATCAGAAAATACCCCAGATATCAACTTTTTTCCCTCAGATATCATCTGTATGTATAAAGTATCAGTGAAGTAGAAAAAAAAGATGCTTTATTTTGTTTTCTGGAAATCACATAAAGCATGGTTTTCCTTTTTTTTTTTAATGTATTCCTCCATAGACCTCTAAAAATCTTATTTTAGAGATTCCAGGACTTCATACTTACTGCCAGGGAAGAAACAATACATTTTATCATTCTTTCCATTCTTACCAATTCCTGAGATAGTTGAATTTCATAGTTCATACTGTTCAAATAGTGTCGTGTTCACCCTTCCCCCAGTGCTTCCAATTATAAGAAACACCGCATCCTCCAACTAACAGTTCATAAAAATATAGGTAAATCTTATGGTGTCCAAATGCCCACATTACAGTCCATCTTTGCTACTTACTACCCTGCTTCTCTTTGGACATCTGATTATTCCAGCCTTAGAGAAGATCTCATCCCCCAATGTGTCCCGTGTTTGGATCTCCCGTGTCTGAGGTCCCTAACTATGTTGTGGGAGACGCCAGACGCAGATATTTTCTTCAAGGTTAATCTCAGCAGGTGAACACCAAAGAGTTCTTTCAAGTTGTTAGCAAAGTATCTCAAGAATGGAAGAAAAAGTATCCAATGTACTCAGCCCTAATATGAAGCTAATTTATAGCTTTCATATGAAGGCTAAAACCCAATTATAGCACAGGAATACAGGGATAGGGGAAAG
>CAUYON010104171.1:0-12277 GCA_963573935.1 Arctocebus calabarensis | reverse complement strand
GGCCTTGATCCATCAATTAAATCAGTATCTAAGTGAATGTGTTGATGTTTTATCAATAAGTTCTAAATAAGTAGGAATACAGGCTCGGCACCTATGGCTCAGTGGGCTAAGGCGCCAGCCACGTACACCTGAGCTGGCGGGTTTGAATCCAGCCCGGTCCCGCCAAACAACAATGATGGCTGCAACCAAAAAATGGCCGGGCGTTGTGGCGGGTGCCTGTGTTCCCAGCTACTTGGGAGGCAGAGGCAAGAGACTCGCTTCAGCCCAGGAATTGGAGGTTGCTGTGAGCTGTGATGCCACGGCACTCTCTCCAGGGTGACAGGTTGAGGCTCTGTCTCAAAAAAAAAAAAAAAAAAAAAGTAGGAATACAGCATGTATCTGTATATTCTTATAGCTACTTTTGTAGTTAATTGTTTTCATTAACTACATGTGGACATTAATTTTGTATATTGAAGCAAATTGATTTTGTATAATTAAATATGTCAAGCATCTGTATTAACTGATTTGATGGCATAGGTTATGAAAATAATGTACTGTGCCTTACATTACTGTCTGAAGAGGAGACAGGTATGCAGAAAGACAGGTTAAGGGTGAGAATAGCAATGCAGTGGATTTGAAGACCTTGATGTTTTGCACTATCCATTTATGTTTTCATCACATTTAGAAATGTTTCATTTACAGTGGTCTTTGGTCACTTCAACTCAAAAACCTCGTGCCAGATATTTCTTTGAGGCTTTCATTTATGATTTTTTTGTACACTATTTTCTTAAAACATACAAATACTGTATTTTGAGTAAAAGAAACTTCAGTATTTGTAAATAACCATAATGACTACACAGCTCTTCGGTAGTCCCACTGTAGTTATATCAGTATTTACTGGAGGGAACATTTAAATTTAATGGTGTGTTATAAAATAAAGACTTTCTTAAAGGAAAATTGCACCTATTTTACCTTTTTAAGAGTAAGCCTTGAAACCATATGTCTCATAACTATGTATGAACACTGGCATTTGGGTACAGTCATCACATAACATTCCACATCTCTAAGGCTACAGAGGTAGGACCTGTCACACACGACTGTTGTCATTCCGGAGGTCCAATCAGAGATGAACTTGTAGGAAGGATTTGAGTCCTCCCCCAGAAGTTCTCCTTTTCTTGGTGCTTTATTAGCAACTCTGGATATTTTTATAAAGCCAGTTATGTTATAAATGGATTCAAACTTGTTTAATTTACATTGGGTTTGTATGTATGAGTGTCATAAGGAGAGCCCAACAAGCGAGCTAATTGCAATAGACTCAGACATGTTAAGTAAATGTATTTGAAAGCCTATTCCTGGTACATCCCAGGACCTCTAACCTGATTTCTAATCTGAAGTGAAATAGGTGCAGCATTCCTTTAGAAAAAAGCCCTTTTTCTTTTCGGTTGCTAATTTTGTATTTTTCTCATTTAAGTTTTCTCCAGAGCACCCATCTTCTCTTCCTTTTTAATCTATCATGGTATTGCAAAATGTTTTTCCTCTACATGAAATTATTACAGATTGTATCAAGAACAACCAACTGAATGTTTCTGAACCATGGGGACCAAAAGAGAGAAACCCTGGGGTCACCTGGGGTCTGCAAGAGGACACACATAGTCAAATGTTTGAATAACCATGAATCAAAACATTACTGGCCCAGTAAATTTCTTGCTTAATATTTTTCCAAGTTCTGATTTGAATGTTTTTTATTAAGGTTATCTTATGTGGGTGTTTTATTTTGAAAAAGTATTATGGTTTGTATATTTAACAGTAAGGAGAAAAATGTAACCAAAATTAATACTCCTTCTCTATACATATTGGTATTTGAGGATTCCTCTCAAAAGGAACCCACCCTTTTCCTAATTGCAGTACTTAATTCCTCTTTTTAACTTAAGTGATCTTTCTAATTCAAAAACTGTATTCTTTTTGAATATCATGCATGGGGGTTAAGCTGATGTTAAAACAGTTTGCAGTAAAAAAAAAAATCAGCTTCAGTCATTTAATTATTAGAAGTGCATTCTACATTTTTTAAAAATAAGTTTGAGAAATTCAAGAGAATTGTGTTTTCATTAAGTTTTACATATCTTTTTTATGCCATGTACATTCCCCTTTACATATGATTAAAGGAAGGTTGGGATTAAATGATGAGTTCATTCACATTCACTTGTAGGGATTACATGAGAGTTTGCATTTTGTCATGTTTGGGTTTGGTCATTCCTGTGAATGGCGGTACAGTTAGGTGAGATTTTCTGTTATGGGGCCCAAACTCACCATTTGGTCCTCTTTAATCTTTAAGGGTTTCAATAAAAATTGTTCGCTCAAAAAAAAAAAAAAAAAGATAAAAGGTAAGCTTGAGTCAGCTAGCACATGTGAGGCTCCAAGTGGGGATATTTTGCTTTTCAATACTTGCTTCTCTTATTTTTAAGTCTAATTGCTTTTAAAATAGGAAATACATATTTTTAAAAAGTGATTGGGAAGACTTGATACAACTCATTGCTGTTATTTTTAATCAGAAGTCATTATTGATAGTAATTTTAACAGAGTATCTCCAAGGATATGCCACAGAAGTGTGGCGACTTATCTGGGTTACACATCAGAAGGGATTAAATACAGTAAATGGACATGTAGATGGTAAGAACAATATGTTACTAGAGAAAGTCATCCATCAGAGTGTTTGTTTGTTTAAAAAGATGAGCACAGATACATTCTAAAAGGCAAAGAATGTCATCAATTGAGTGATAGGCAGAAAAACGACTGGGGAAATGGTGATAAGTTGTGTGTTTTGTCAGATGTCAGCAGCAGATTAAATTCAGAGTTCTGCTAATAAAGCTGAATTATTAGTTCCATTTCAAGATACTCTAAGACCTGAAGAATGTCAAAAACTCAGGAGAAGTAAAGGAGTAAAAGAAGGAATAAAGAATGAGGAAGGCAGAGAGAGTGCAGGGGAAAGAATCAGGTGATGTAATGGAGGGAGGTCACATAAAATTATTCTTCAGAAAAAAAGGAGAGGGGGCTATTAGGAAGTGAGCTTCTGATATCAAAATGTGTCATAGAAGTATAGCAAACATTCCCACTCTTCCTGTCTCCCTCATTCTTGGGACAGCATTATGGGTGGGGCACTGCACTTGCAGAGCTGTGCTTTCTCCACCATAGAGGACTATAAGCCTATGTGGTCAGCTGTGCATGTGTGTGACTTCATGTCGTATGAGATGTGTCCCTTTGTAGCATAGCACCATGTAGCCCAAAATGAGAGAACTGGAAAAAAGACAGTAGGATCAGTTACAGAGAGATCTGGGAAGATCTGGCTGCTAAATAGCCCGGGAGGAACACTATGACTTGTAATGCCATTTCTGTTTGGGGGACATGATACGGAAGAACTTGAGGCTGGATTCCAAAAGGGTAAGTTCAGGTAAAGAACGTGGAAGCACACTCGGTATCAACCAATCTGAAACTCATCAATCAACTGGGGACCTTGTGAAAAATGCACATTGTGAGTCAGCAGGTCTGGAACACTGCATTTTTAACAGGTTCTCAGCTGACACCGGTGCTGCTGGTCCTTGGGCCAAGTTCCGAGTGGTGAGGGGATTAGCTTCTTCTTCTTCTTCTTTTTTTTTTTTTTTTTTTGAGACAAGAGTCTCAAACTGTCACCCTGGGTTGAGTGCTGTGGTGTCACAGCTCACAGCAACCTCAAACTCTTGGACTTAAGCGATTCTCTTGCCTCAGCCTCCTAAGTACCTTGGACTGCAAGTGCCCACCATAACACCTGGCTATATATTTTTTGTTGCAGTTGTCATTGTTGTTTTTTAGCTGGCCCAGGCTGGGTTCGAATCTGCCAGCTTTGCTGTATATGGCCGGCACCCTACTCACTGAGCCATGGGCGCTGCCCAAGGGTATTGACTTCCTTTTAGAGAAATCTGGAAGAAGAGCCACTGGATAGCAGTTCGGCATATAATGGAATCAGGGGAAAGCATTATTTTGCTTTTATTTCTGAGTGTGTTTGTAGCTAGAGCAAAGAGATGAAGACCCAGAAATTATAGATGTGAGATACTACTGCTAAGTAAAGAGGAAAGACGTTATGGGTAAAAAATAGAGAGGGGAAGAATAAAGACCACAGATGTAGAGATTAGGGTTGGAAATGGAGAAGGATTGTGGGGATCCTGGGGGAGGAAAGAAGGAAGTTAGCAAGGTAATTTTGGAGCAGACGAGGAGACTCAGAGGAATCACTTCAGAGGGCCTCAGTATGTTCACACTCAAACTGAATTTGAGATTGTTGCTGCTGAGGGGTTGCTGAAGCAGGAAGGAGGGTTAGAATTGGGTAAATAACGGTGACTTATTTCTCATCTCTTTATCTATCCAATGCTAAGTATATATGTGGCATTGATACTACCTGATCAAAGGAGATTTGGATATAGAAGCACTAGCTGTTTTCTTAAGATAGCTAAATTTTTGATGAGATAGTTGTTTCATAAAAGTTCTTTAAAGAGTAACATTATATGCCAAACTAAAAATTAGAATTCATTCCTTGAATAATATCATTGTTACTTTCAATAAATATTGCATTGATGTTGATATATCAAAAGGTATTAAAATTTAATAATTTTGAGGTAATCCAATTCTTCTTTTTTAGTAAATATTTCAAAATTGAAAGCTTAGTACACATAATTTCTTTGATGTGTTGAAGTAACTTGTAGCATGCATATATCACAAAACTTTAAGAGGGGTAAACTAGAAGATAAAAGAAATGTAGGCATACCAGTGGCCCACAGGAGTATGAGAAAAATAAATACTTTCATTAACTAGAATTTTATAATGTATCAAATCTGATCAGTATAGACCACCCATTATGATGAGAAATTAATTATATATTCAACTGAACCTTTAGGGACCTTTGGTGTTATGATACAAACATTAACTTCTTAGCTTGTTTTAATGTGGAAAATCATTATATTATTACATTTTGAATTATTAAATCATTTAAATTATTACATTTTAGAATTTACTGTCATTACTGGACATTAGACTATTAATAGACACCAGGTGGAGTTTTGGTCAAGTTCTTGGTTGTAATTGGGAAAAGAATTTCAGAATGGATCACATATGCCGAGCTAGCAGCTTTCTATTTGAAGATTGGCAGCAGTGGTGTGAGTAAGCAAGTGGGTGAGCTGGAAAAAAGCCTCTGCAGCAGGGGAAGTGGAGTTGGTCTTTCCCACCTGTGTACTTCCTCAATTGCAGGACAATTGAGGAACATGGTGAATACTTGTAGTACGACATCAGTTGCCTCAGACAGTCGCCCTCTCCACAGCATTTAGAGTGGTCTGTCTCCTGTGAAAATAGGACCTTAGACCACTCTTTAAAACATCAATGTCTAAGCACCTTAAAATTACATGTAAGGCTTCCACAATCTGATTTCTGCTGAGGTCTCCATCTTTAGCCCTTTCCCTCGTCTGCCCTTTGTTCTGCCATCACTGACCTGCTGGCCATGCCATCCTTGGCAGTGCCCTTCCAATCCTCCCTTCCTCTCTCACTGCTGCTTGGTACAGTATCTCCCTTTTCTGCCAATTACCCCCTTTAACCCATCAGAAAAAAGATAATGTTTCAGATGTTAAGGAACAGGGTGGACACTGATGAAAGTACTCAGTAATGGTTAGTTTGGAAATAATAAGATGCTACCAATGCAGCGGAGAACGTTATACAGTGTTACTTTGTATGTTTCTACTTTGGTTTTAATTCTGAGCTGTTTCTGATGTTTTGCTCGTTTATGTTGGGTGAGTGAATCTGTGAGTGAATCTTTGGGCTGTTGCATGTGAGTACGTGTCTACTGTCTCCCTGAGTGGTTTGTTGAAATTTTATTGAATTAGAAGTAATTATCTCAAATTGTATATGAAGCCCGCACACTGTACTCCATGATTGAACTAATGTACACAGTTATGATTCAATAAAAAAAGAAGTATTTTTTCTTAAAGAAGTAAATTTTCCACTACAGATTAAGCTTCATTTACACCCCCAATTTATAAGATAAAATCTATTTTTATAAATACTGTCTTTTACCCAACTCTTCTAAGTAGTCAATTTTAACTCATTACATGGATTTGTAAGCAGAACAAGACTCAGAAGTTCCAACATCAGACCAAGAAAGACATGAAGGCAATGAAAATAACCAGTCACAGGTATGTGAAGATACAAATATACATTTCATATTTCCTATCATTTTCTTTGTTTGAATAACATAGCATACTCCATAGCTTTGGACAAACCTTTTAGAATAAATAGATCATAATTTAATATTTAATGATTTTTAAACATTTAAAGTAGTTATAAACAGAATATTCTTAGAATCTATAGTAATTTCTACCTACTATTTACCTTGGGTTTGATGTAAACAGTTTTCAAAATTTTGTTTACTCTTCCATTTTTATAACCTCCCCAATAAAGAAGGTGACATCAAATATTGAATTATTAGCAGTAAAAATTATGAGCAATTTAACAGTGATGGGCACTGAGTTGGTTCATATTAAAGGAGTAACCATTGACAGAGGTTCAAATGTGCAGTTTGATATTGCCAGCTATTAATGTCATGGTTCATGATTTATTCTGCCTCATAGTCACTAAGTGACTTCAGTGTCTATGTCAGGGTAAGAGCAGGATCATAAAATCATTTCAATGGTCTGTTAAGAAAATCATGGTTTTAAGAAGGGGACCTTTGCTGGTAAAGTATTAACATTAACTTCCTAACTTGTTTTAATGTAGAAAATCATTAGATACATTTTAAAGTTTACTGTCATTAGTACACATTAGACTGTTAGTGACCTCTGAGTGAAGGTTTTCCAAGTTCTTGGTTGTAATTGGGAAAAGAATTTCAGAATGGGTCACATAAGCCAAGCAAGCAGCTTTCTATTGGAAGATTTGAGCAGTGGTGTGAGTAAGTGAGTGGGTGAGCTGGAAAAGAGCCTCTGCAGCAGGGAAACATGGTTTTGGTCTTTCCAAGTCTTACTAATTGGGGGGAGGAAGATTCAAGGCTAAGCAGTTGCCTTTATTAAGAATTAGGGTAGTTATTCTGGGCTTGGGCTCCTCCCATTTTCTTTTCTTTTCTTTTCTTTTTTTTTTTTTGAGGGCGGCACCTGTGGCTCAGCAAGTAGGGCACTGGCCCCATGTACCAAGGGTGGCGGGTTCAAACCTGGCCCTGGCCCAACTGCAAAAAAGAAAAAATTGCTGGGTATTGTGGCAGGTGCCTGTAGTCCCAGCTACTCGTGAGGCTGAGGCTGTGAGCTGTGTGACACCATGGCACTCTACCGAGGGTGACAGTGAAACTCTGTCTCTAAAAAAAAAAAAAGAAAGAAACTCAGTCTCCAAAAAAAAAGTCCCTGCTTTTTTTTTTTTTTTTGAGACAGAGTCTCACTATGTTACCCTTGGTAGAGTGCCAAGGTGTCACAGCTCACAGCAACCTCAAATGCTTGGACTTAAGCAATTCTCCTGCCTCAGCCTCCCAAGGCTGGGACTACAGGTGCCCCCCACAATGCCTGGCTATTTTTTGTTCCAGTTGTCATTGTTGTTTAGCCGGCCCGAGCCACATACTTGGTGTATGTAGCTAGTGCCATAACCACTGTGCTATGGGTTCCTGGGTTCCTCCCATTTTAATACAGTAGAACCTCCATAGGTGACCACCTGCCTGAATTGACTCCCTCCTTAAGTTGACCTAATTTTCATAGACCAGACATACACCACGTGCATGTGTTAGTACAGTAGGCCTAGTTCCTTATGTTGACCACCTCCATGTATTGACCAATTTGTTACAGTCTCTGGGGCGATCAACTTACAGAGGTTATATTGTACTTCGTGACAGATGAATGGCCCACAAGCACATGAAAAATGCTCATCATCTTTAATCATGAGAGAAATTCAAACCAAAACCACTCTGAGATACTACCTAACTCCAGTAAGATTAACCCACATTACTAAGTCACAAATCTGAAGACTCTGGAATGGATGAGGGGAATAAGGAACACTTCTTCACTGCTGGTGGGATTGCAAACTAATACAACTTTTATGCAAGGAAGTATGGAGAATGCTTAAAGAACTAAAAGTCAATCTTCCATTTTATCCATCAGTACTACTCATAAGTATCTACCCAGAAGAACAAAAACATTTTACCACAGAGACACTTGCACCCGAACATTTATGGCAGCTCAATTCATAGTTGCCAAGACATACTAGCAATCCAAATGCCCATCAACCCATGAATGGATTAGCAAACTGTAGCAGATAAATACCATGGAGTACTCTTTAGCCATAAGACAAGATGGAGACTTTACATCTTTTATGTTTACATGGATGGAGTTGTAACACATTCTTCTTAATAAAGTATGTCAAAAATGAGGGGAAAAGTATCCAATGTGCTCAATACTCACATGAAACCCATATATATAAACAATTACATGCCCACACTAATAATAAAACAGAAATACAGTCTAGCATGGGGGAGCCGAGAGGAGGGAGAAGGGAGGGGCAGAAGGGGAGGTAATTGGCAGGAAGAGGGAGGGCAATTGGGATCTCACCTAATGTGCACAATGCGAGGGTGTTAGCATGTCCCCTAGGTTAAGGACTCTACTACAATTTGAACTTTACCATAGAAGTGAGAACAAAGTAATTTAAAATTTGTACCCTCGTTAATTTTAAATAAAAATAACTAAATAAATGTTAGCTCTTTTGGCTGTTAAAAGAAAAAAGAATGGGTCTGAATACTTCCCTCAGAGCTATTCTAGTTGTGGAAAACTTCCTCAATATATGAATGCCAGTAAAATATTTGATTTTTCCATCACAAATGAAACTTAGTTTAGCAGAATGCAGGATTCTGGGTGAAAACTGTTTTGTTAAGAAGTTAAAGGCTGACGACCAGCCTCTTCTAGCTTGAAAATTTCAGCTGAAAGGTCTACAGTCATCCTGATGTATTTCCCTTTGTAGGTAAGACTTTCCTTCTGCCTGTCTTTCACTCTGGCTTTGGCAAAGTTAATTACAATGTGTCTAGGAGATTCTTTGTTTGTATTGAGCCATGATGAGGAGATTCTTTGTTTGTATTGAGCCATGATGGGGTTCTGAAACTATCTACTGAATAATTTTATGTGTCTCTCAAAATGCTTGGGAAATTCTCCACCATGCAGTCTTGAAGTAAAGGTTTATCACATCCTTTTCTCCTCCAGGAATACCTATAATTTGAAAGTTTGATCTTTTGGAGTAATACCATAATTTCCTCAGGTAATATTCTGGTTTTGTTCTTTTTCCTGCCTGTTTGAATGACTGAGTTAGTTCAAAAGTCTTTTCTTCAATTTCTGTAATTCTTTCTTCTCCACGTTCTACCCTGTTATGGAGGCTTGCCACTGTGTTTTACAGTACCTTGAATGCCTCCTTCAATTCCTGAAGCTCTGCTCTCTCTTTCCTTATTATATCTAGATCCTTGGTGCCTTTGTCTTTAATTTCATTAATTTCTTGAGATAATTTTTGGATTTATTTTTCATTTACTTTTTCTATTTTCTCCTCGATTCTTTCCATTTTATTTAATATCCACATTCTGAATTCCATTTCTGACAATGGAAAATTTCAATAATTTTCTATAGATGGCATTTTTTGCTGTATCTCCCTTTTAATCTCTTGGGGGAGTTGCTCTGCCCTGATTTGCTTGTTGCCAGAATGCTTCTGATGGTTCTTCCCCAAGTGTATTTTCATCTTATTTTTTATATTATAATAGTTTTTTAGCTGAAACATTAGGTTGTCCCTAAAGAGTTACTCAGAGATAATATAATGGGGGACCCTTAGCACCCCAGTGACCTTTTTGAAAACTAAAACTAAAACTGGCAGGCTGAAATCACTTCTGGAGACCTCAGGATATGGGTCTCACCACCTTTCATTTCTGACTGTTGAAATGAGTTAGTGTATATATCTGTGGTCCTTCTCATGCGCAGGCTTCCAGAGCTCCCTTTCAGGACAGCAGCATGAGATTCTCTAAGGGCTGATCTTGAGGATCTGCTTCTGTCCTTGTATTTGCCCACTCTCCACTCAGTTTAAAGGAGCCTCATATTTATCCCAAGTCCTTGATGGGAAAGCTGGAACTACTGCGGATCCCCTCTCCCACCAGAACTGGGGGTGAGGAATCCTCAGGCCACCCAACTATTTTCATCCAATTTCCTGCCCTGGGGCAACACAAACATCCCTCATGTGAACAAATTCGAAATGGATTATTCCTGGATAAACTGTGATCCTCACCAGGGGCTTAGAGAGGGGAACCACAGCCTGCCATCTGCTCCTGGAGCTTCTTAGGGAAGATTCTCCTGAAGCTAACCTGGCTATCTCTTCGAGTTGAGAGAATCCAGGCAAACTACCAGGAGAGAACTGCCAGGCATAGACGCTGAGCAGAGCCACTTCAGAGAGCAGGGAAAATTCTTATCCTGGAATAAGGGGCCCCCCAGGAAAGACCCCACACCAAAATCATCACAGCCAAGCCAAAGTTTCTTCTCTCAGTAAGGCTGAGGGTGGGGAGGGGGAGAACATACACACTTGGTTCACCAGAACACACAAGGAAGAGGAGCCTCAGGACCCCTCCAGACACATTAAGAGGGCAGGTCCTGCCTCCCTTTCCCCATGTGGTGAGGGAGAAAGTGGCCTCTATAATCCTTGCTTCCCCAGTGGGCCCAGTCAGTATTCCATCATCTTTCTGGTGTCTGGGAGTGGGGCAGACCCTCTAGACTGCCTTGGTCAACTGGACTAGAACTCCAATTACTGGAGCACTGGGTGGCTGGCCTCTGCAGGGGGAACTCTGTCAAGTGGCCAAACACAGGGAGGGGGTGGGCTGTGTCACAAGGTGGCAGAGATAAAGTTCATTCACTTTTCTATCAGGTGGAATGGGGACCCAGGGACTGGAACTTCATAGGTGCAGGGAAACAGAATTTGTGGCTCTCTCCTATGGGGTGAGAAATCCCATGTTCACTGTCCTGCATGAAAAGACCGCAGAAAGCCCCCAGGAGGGGGAGGATCCTTTATCCCTTTATATGGTACTGGGCTCCTTCACTGCCTTCATTTTGTAGCTGTTCTCTGTTCTCTCCCTTCCTCTTACATCTTGGTTCATCTCCATGGGAATTCCAAGCACCTTATTTCTTCTCCTTGCATTCAACCCCTAAACTTTTTTTTTCTACCTTTCATTTGGAGGCTCTGTCAAAACCTGTCTCCAGTCAACCATCTAGCCAGGGGTCTGACATTTTTTTCTTTTCTTTTGTCTCTGTTTTCTTTGTCAGCATACCTAAGAAGATTATATGAATTACAATTAGATATTTTCCTTTATTATCTTCTCTTTTTTGTGTGTGTGAGCAAGCAACTTACCAAATTTTATTTTTTTTATTAAGTCATTTGTACATAGATCATGAATACATTTATGCCATTATGGGATTCAATGTGTTAATTATTTGTACAAATTGAAGTGCTTACATCCTACTAATTAACATAGCCTTCGCCTCATTTACCCAATTACAGTGTTATTCTCTTCTTTTTTAAAAAAATTTCTTTTCCAACCAAAACACAGAATTTCAGTAAATACAATCTTTTTATTTTTTAAAAATCTTCTTCCTTTTCTTCTTTTGTCTCTGCTGCATCTTAGTGTCCGCTGGACCTTAGAATTAAAAGGAGAAAACACAGGGGAAAGAAAAGACAGACACAGAGAGAGATTGAGCGAGAGAGGGCAGTGGAGAGAAAGAGAGATAGAGAGAGAGGAACTACACAAAAGGAAGAAGTAATGGGGAGGAGCCAAGATGGTGGTCTGTAGCCAGCTTTCTGCATACACTCCTGTCCACAAGGAGAGTTAAAGGACAGAAATTTAGCGAGAAAGCCAACGGTTTGGAACTGAGCCAAGCGACAAGGTCGAGGAACGCACATCAACCCTGCTGGAGCGACCTGCAACCCCAAGGATACAAATAAAAGGTACAGAGGACATCACCAAGCAGACGGGAGTCCCCTCCCCCAAGAGAACAACTCGCAGTATACTCCATACCTCCATGCAAACAAGCAAGCAGAGTTCAGATGTCCTCCCACTCTACCCCATGGGAGAGACCCTCTAAAAACCGGACCTCCTTCCCCTGTGCCGCGGCACTCTCCTGCCAGGCATAAAGCTGTATAAAACTGTATATATTCTCTACCTGTAAGTTGGAACTCCCGGCACTCCCCTCCACTCTCACCCTGAGGTTTGGAGGTCTCTCCCCCACGGAGTCCAGATTCTTGAACACTT
>CAUYON010104169.1:0-20801 GCA_963573935.1 Arctocebus calabarensis | reverse complement strand
GTACTGTTAGAGATAGCCTTCATGGCATTTTCTTAATTACTATATGAAGACATTGATATTCTACATTTAATAAGTTTCACCAGTACCCTGCTAAGATGCACCATAGGTGTGATCCCATGTTAAGGACTTTTGTTATGCACTGCCAAGTTATTTCTGGAAAAATTCCCCCTCCACTGTTCCATACGTCTTAATTGACACCAGGCCCCAAATAGTATTGAAATATTTTAAAATTATTTTATTTGTCATTTCTTTAATTAATTGTGAAGTGAAACTGTTTTACATTCTCATTCACACTTTAGGTTCTTTTAGGAATCACCTATTTACTTACATTGTGGTGTTTGTCTCTTATTGATTTCTGAGAATTCTTTGTACATGTCATGTATGGTTGTCCAATTGTTGCAAATAATTTTCCCTTGTCATTTGAAACTTAGATAGTTTTTTCTCTTTTTATGTTTTTGTGGCATATGACTTGCAAACATAACACTGCATAGAATATAAATGTACAGTTGATCATATAATTACGGAGTTAGTAACCACACCACCACCAGCTTCCCAAAGTCCCCTCCCCATGTGACCCGTCCTGACATGGTCGCTTCCCAATAGAATGTGACAGGAAAAAAGAGACACTGCTTCTCAGACTGGGTTATAAAAGGCTGCAGCTTCCATTTTGGGCTCACTCACACTTTTAGGAAAAACCAGTTGCCATGTCTTGAAGACGGACAGGAAGCCCCTGTGCAGAGGCCCAGCCCCATTGGGGACCCTAGACCCTCCGTCCAAAAGCTCTTGGGGCCAGCCAGGCTCACGCCTGTAATCCCAGTGGGAGGCTGAGGCAGGAGGATCACTTGAGCTCAGGAGGAGGATCACTTGAGCTCAGCAGGTTGGGACCAACCTGAGCAAGAGTTAGATCTGTCTCTACTGAAAATAGAAAAATTAGCCAGGCATTGTGTGGAGTGTCTGTAGTCCCAGCTACCCAGGAGCCTGGGGCGGCAGGATTGTTTGAGGGAGTTTGAAGTTGCTGTGAGGTAGGCTGAGGCTATTGCACTCTAGTCTGGGAGATAGAGTCTTGCTGTGTCCCTCTAAAAAGAAAGGGTCTCAGAGAACTGAGGCCAACTAGAGGAGCTGGGAGAGAGATCCTCCATCCCTCAGAAAGAGGCCGGCCCACAACTTCACTAAATGCTCCTGAGAAACTCTGAGCCAGAATCACCCAGCTAAGCTGCTTCTCCCTGGGTTCCTGACCCTCATAAACTGTAAGACAATAAATGTTTGCTGTTTTAAGCTGCTGAGTTTGGGGGTAATTTTTTGCCAGAGTAATAGAAAACTATTACTCTGTAATAGTTGATGTAACTAGCCTGACTTTCTGATGTAACTAGCCTAAATGTTCTAGAAATTTCTTTGTTTATAATGATGATGTTATCACGAATGTGTATGCATCTCTAAAGATAGTGTAGTTTTACATGCTTTTGTTGCTTTTTATCAATGGCATCATACTGTATTGTTCAATTGAGTCTTACCTCGATATCGTGCATGTTAAGTTTATCCATGTAGCCGCATGTAGTTGGAGTTCATCCTATTTACAATTTGGAAATCCATTATACAAACACATCACTTATTTAGGTATCTGTTGTGCTGCTAACAGTCTGTGGTGGACATTCGGGATGTGTTTCTGGGTGCACCAGCCATAGGTTTTCTCAGTTGGCCTTGTGGTATGATAGCTTGGCTAAGGCGCATGGATATCTTCACTTTTTCTTGAGCTTCACCTGATAATGCCAAACTTTGCCAAGTACTATGAGATGATAACAATTTATACTCCAACCTGCAGGGTGTGAGAGTGCCCTTTGTTTCACAGCCTCAGCCACCCTTGGTAGTATCAGGTGTTCCGGTTTTGCCCATCTGGTGAATATATATCAGGGGTATCTCATATGGGATTTTAATTTATACTCTCTGCAGGCCAAGAGGTTGAGCACTCTTTTGTTTATTTATTGGCCACTTGAATTTGCTTTTTAGTGACATGCTTGGCCTAGTATTTGATCTGTTTTTTAAAATTACTAGTCTTTGTCTTATTTATTTGTAGCAGTTCTTTATATATTCTGAATGCAAGCCCTTTGTTATTATATTTGGTATGTATAACTTCTACTTGGTGGCTTGGTTTTTTACCCTAAAGTCTGGTAAGAAATTAAGGTAGTAGGGCTTATTGATCTTTTCCTATTTTTTAAGCATGTAGTTTTTTCTTTTTATTAAATCATAGCTGTGTACATTAATGAAATCATGGGGTACAATGTGCTGGTTTTATATACAATTTGAAATATTTTCATCAAACTGATTAACATAGCTTTCATGACATTTTCTTAATTATTGTGTTCAGACATTTATATTCTGCATTTAGTAAGTTTCACAAGGATGTCGTTTTTGTAGTCAGTTTTCTCCGTCTTTCCCATTGTATTATAGTTTCATGTTTAGAAAGGCCTTCTGACTCTAAGATTAAACAAATATTCAGTTGCATATGGTGGTTTTATTTTTGTGGTTTTATTAAAAAACATTTAAACCATTTGTTCATCAGAAATATTTTTGAAGTGATGGTTATAACAATCCCCTCCCCCCCAGCCGAATGTTATGAATATGTTTAGCAAGTGTTCTAAGTAATCTGGCCTCTCCTTATTGTAAATGGTATCCCCACCTGCTGGCTCTGCTTCCGAACTTTCTATTTTGTGCCTTGCTCTTCCTTTCACCCCCGACTTTTATTTTTATTTATTTAAAAAAAATTTTTTTTTTGTCACATATAACAGTTTTATTTCCTAAAGTAATTGAAAGGACCATGATTAGTAGGCAACTCAATTGTTCATTCATACATTTATTCATTTCGCTAATTGTTTGGATGCCTGCTGTACAGCAAACCTTGTAGATGATGGTGAACAAAGTGACGAGCAGGAGGCATGGTACCTGCCTCCATGGATTTCACAAGATACAAAAAAATTTTTTTTGAGACAGAGTCTTAAGCTGTCACCCTGGGTAGAGTGCTGTGGCATCACAGCTCACAGCAACCTCCAACTCTTGGGCTTAAGCGATGCTCTTGCCTCAGCCTCTCAAATAGCCTGCAGGTGCCCCCCACAATACCTGGTTATTTTTGTTGTTGTTGTTATTGTTGCAGTTGTCCTTGTTGTTTAGCAGGCCTGGGCTGGGTTTGAACCCGCCAGCCTGGGTGTTCGTGGCTGGCGCCCGACCCACTGAGCTATGGGCGCTGCCAGCCCCTACTTTTAGCCCTGAGCTACGTCCTCAGCTCCGAGGTGGTCTGTGCGAGGACACACCCCTGCCCATTCTTTTTTTCCAGCATCTTCCTGACATTTTTTACTTTTTTGTTTTCTCCATAGAGCTTTATGATCCCTTTAATATTAACCTATGGATTATGACTGGGGTTGTGTCACAGATTTATTTGTGGAAAAACTGACCTGTTTGGAGTAAATTGATCTTCCCATTTGGCATGTGGTGTGTCCTGGGATTTACTTTTGGCTCTTTCTGTGTCCCTCAGTCAAATGTGGTAGGTTTTATTTCAATATAGGTCTGAGAAGTTTTCTTTCAGTATTCTAAGTCTTTAATATTTTTGTTGCTGGTGTGATTGGCCCTTTTCTCCTGCGAGATTTTAACACACAGGTTTTCAAACTCCTACTTACCTTCAGGGATAAGAACTTCTGAGGGGCTGAGGACCATCTCATCTCTGCTTCTATTTACCATAATTGGTTTTATTTATAAAAATCATTCTCCTTTGCTAAACAGAACATATAATTTCCCTGACTGGTTATTACTGAGATTTGAAAACCTATTTTTATATATACCCCATTTTTAAAATAATTTTATTAAATCATAATTGTATACATTAGTGCAATCATGGGGCACAATGTGCTGACTTCATATACAATCTGAAATATTTTGGCCGAACTGTTAAACATAGCCTTCATGGCATTTTCTTAATCACTATATGAAGACATTGATATTCTACATTTAATAAGTTTCACCAGTACCCTGCTAAGATCCACCATAGGTGTGATCCCACCAATTACCCTCCCTCCACCCATCCTCCCCCCCTTTCTCTTTTCCCCATATTCTTGTGCTATAATTGGGTTTTAGCCTTCATATGAAAGCTATAAATTGGCTTCATAGTAGGGCTGAGTACATTGGATACTTTTTCTTCCATTCTTGAGATACTTTGCTAAGAAGAACACGTTCCAGCTCCATCCATGTAAACACAAAAGAGGTAAAGTCTCCATCTTTCTTTAAGGCTGCATAATGTTCCATGGTATATACCCCATTTTTAATTATTGTTTTACATTACTTTTTAGTGTTTCAGCATGGGTCTTCCAGATATTCTTTCCTTCATTCCTTTCACCTCCATAGCTGACCACCTCCCTGCACTGACCATGTCCTTTAGTTGACCTCATTTTCATAGACGGGATACACGGTGCATGTCCCCATCAGCACAGTGGGTCTAGTTCCTTTGTTGACCACCTCAGTGTGTCCACCAGCTTGTTACAGTCCTTGGGTGGTCGGCATATGGAGGCTCTACTATATTTATTGCATACCCACTGTGTACCAGACGCATTTCTAGGTGCTTAAACTGTGTCTGTGAGCAAAATCGTTAGGTTTATCATGCGGTAAGCTTGAAAGTGGTAAGTACTGTGGAGGAAAAGAAAATAGAGAGCAAAGTGAAGGTGGATTGGGGTGCTGGTGATAGGGCTTAGGGGCCTGGTGCAATTTTAAATAGGGTGAGCAGCATAGGCTTCATCGAGAAGGTGACAGCTGAGCAAAGACTTGGACTGTGCAGGTGTCTGCTGGAAGTGTGTGCAAGGCAGAAGGAACAGCCTGTGCAAAGGCAGGAGCGCTCCTGAGGTGTTTGAGAACAAGGGAGGATAAATGGTAGGAGCGCAGTGAGCAAGGGGCGAAGACGTGTGGTCAGGGAGGGCTGCAAGGGGCCTTCGTGTAGGCACTGATGTTGAGTGGAAAGAGGAGCCATTGTAGGGCTCTGGGATGTTGGAGGGACAACATGGCCTTATATTTTAAACAGATCGTTCTAGCTGCTCTGCTGAGCACAGACTTTGGGGCTTCTAAGGTAGAAGGGGGGAGACTGGTCAGGAGGTGACTGCAGAGCTCCTCACCCGTGATCGTACTGTGAGGTGAGCAACCGGTGAGCTTCGTGGCACGATTTTTTTTTAAATATATGTAGAGCATTTTAGCATGCATTAAAAAAAAGCACAAATTTTAAATACACTTTTCTTGGAGAAAGACATGGAACAGGCAATCTTGCATTTTGCCTTTTCCTGGCAAAGGAGGTGAGAAAATGGAGGTTGGCTTACCTGGCAGGGGAGGAATCGGGAGGGAGATCAGAGTCCAGGGAGCTCATTATTGGGGTGAAGTCCCTCCTGCCAACACTGTAGAGGGCTGGGGGTGACAGGGACTATCACACCAAAGGAAGTTTGTGTTTTACTTACAAGAGATCTCTATCGCTTTCTAGCTTTAAACTGGTTTGTATTTTCTGCCGTCTCCCTGTGTGATTAGGAGACCAGAACTTCTGAGTAATTTATTGCTCAATAATGGGAAAAATGAATAACTTTGTTTTAAAGTTAAGACTTAGTATTTCAAATCCAGTTTGGTATGATAAATTTTGGCTTCAGTTAAATTTAACAGGTAGGTCAGTGTTGGTTTTCTGTTCAGTTTAAGAACTGTATTTACACTTTCAAGAAGATAATTTAAACTTGTGATGAAAGAAAGAGGGGCAGACTTCTTTGAAGAATACAGCTATTTTTGTGACGCCTTCCCTAATTACTCAAAATATGAATAATTCAAGGATTTAACCCTAAAATAAGTGTAAATTAGCCTCTTGCTGCCTTGAAGGCGTTTGTAATCACTTTGGAGAGATTCCTTCCCCCCACCGCTACTCATTTCACAAAACCTATTTTATTTTATTTTGGCTGAGACTTCACTTTATTTTTTGACAACACTTTATCTTTCTTTTTTTTTTTATTGAATCATAGCTGTGTACATTAGTTCAATCATGGGGTACAGTGTGGGGGCTTCACATGCAATCTGAGATATTTTTATCAACTTGATTGACATAACGTTCATGAGATTTTTCTCATTTACTATGTGAAAACATTTTTGATCCGTATTTAGAAGTTTTCTCCTGACCCTTCACATACCTATTTTAAATGACATCTTTGGAAACATTAAACCAAAACTCTGCTCAAATAGATCTGGCGTGATGTTCATTCCTTTTATTTGTTCCTGTCACTTTGGGACCACATGCTTTTGCTTTTGCCATCCTTGGGGAATGTGCCCCATGCTAGGTTCAAAGTGAATGTATTAGCGTATGTGTTTGGCCATCAATGCCTTGTGTTGAGGGAGAAACAGAAGAGAGTGTTATGGAAGGCTTAAAGATTTTTTTTTTTCTTTGTTGGTAATACAAAGTGCTTCTTGTTATTCAACACGTGTGCCATCATCAGACAGCTTCGTCCAGAATGCACAGCAATTCTGTAATATAGTTAGCTCTGCCTGGTGCAAAATACCTCATTTTGTGTAGAAATGCAGAATTGCTTCATGTAGATAAAATAGAAAGAATCTTTGCTTTATTCACATATGAATAAAACATCTCTATTCAGGGAAGAGAAAAGTGCCTTACATTGTTTGGAAGCTGTGTGAATTTTAAATTAAGCCAATGGCCCACTATGCTATATTTTTCAGGGAAAAAATTAGCTTTGCTTATATAAATTTGGAATCTAATGCCGAATTTGGTGGCATAAGAGTTTTTGTGGGTTGAAGTTTGGTTATTATGTAAAAGACATTGTGTTTGGCATATTCATTACCTATGAATGAATTATTCTAGCAAAATTTTATAACCTTAACTTTTGTTTTGTTTGTTTTAATTTTAATTAATTTAATTTAACTTTTATTTTAGACAGGGTCTCACTCGCTCTGTCACCCAGGCTGGAGCGCAGTGGTGCCATCATAGCTCATTGCAGCCTTGAACTCGGGCTCATGTGGTCTTCTTGCATCAGTTTTCTGAGTAGCTGGAGTACAGTTGTCTGTCACCATGCCTAGCTAACTTTTTGAAAATTTTTTTGTAGAGACAAGAGTCTCACTATGTTGCCTGAGTCGGTCTTGAATTCCTGGCCTAAAAATATCCTCTTGTCTTGGCCTCCCAAAGGGTCGGGACTATAGGAGGGAAACACCCCACCCAGCCAATCTGAAGTTATAAAAAAAATTTATCTCTATTATATTTTCACAGGATTCAAAGCAAGTTGTAAAAAGTTTCAAAATTACAACATAAATAAGAGTAATAAATCATGATCAGGGGAAATATAAATATTTTATGGAAAATACAAAGCTTGTGGATGTATCTGGAAGTGTATTTACATATGGACACACATGCTAAATGGTCCTGGAGTTGCTATTGGTGTATCCTCAAATTGGATGTTGAGCTACCTGGCAGCCAAAGTGAAAAGAGGAAAGTAGTCAGTGAATTCCTTAAAGAGCTATTTAAAACATGTTTAGCACCAAGGAGGGGTATGACGTCCAGGCTTTCACAAAAGAATACTGGCCACTGGGTGGCGCCGGTGGCTCAAGAAATAGGGCTCCAGCCCCATATACCAGGGGTGGTGGGTTCAAGCATAGCCCCGACCAAAAGTGCAAAAATAAAAAATATTAAAAAATAACACTGGCCACTCAGAACAGTTTAAGTAACTGTGGGGAGCCCAGTGTCTGTGCTTAGGCTCACCCTTTGCAGAAGGCACCACCCCTGGTAAATTACAAGTACAAATAGGGCTGGCTAAGTCCCTGGAGTTCAGTCAGAACAACGCTCCAGCTCCAGTTAGAAACTTCTGGCCTTCTTCAGAGTGTTCACCTGTTATTAGCAAAATGGAAAAACAAAACAGAAAAAAAAGGACAAATAGGGGGAAAAAGTGACTTTCAACCTGAATTTCCTTGATGTCAGATATTATGCTCTTCTCATAATTTTAGTATTAAAAAGTTCTCTTTAAGATAAAACAACTGCTATAGTTTAAAAGAAAAAAAAAGTGTCCTTTCCTGGGAAAATGAAAAGCTGGAAGTACCTTGTTATAGAGTAATACTAATTCTTGTTATTGCTACGACGAGTGTTTGCGGCCTGCGGAACCTCAGTCTTCGAGCTCCTGTTCTCTTCCGTCTGAGAGTCTCTACGAGCTGCCTGGTCTCCGGCCTCAGTGCTTCCGTTTCCCTCTCCCAGGGCACGTGCCTGCACCTGTTCCCGCACCCAACGCACCTTGGCTCTGAGAAGCAAAACCCTTCCTGGGCTTTTCCTCCTACCACCCTCAGCCTGGACAGGGCTGTGTGGCTTCACACTTTAGTGTTGCAGAGTTACAAACTCCCAGGGGCCCCGGGTGTGAGGGGAGTCTGACACTGGGCAATACTGGGCCTAAAGGATCCTAAGGGGGCCTTGGATGGATACTCAGCCATCTGTCCCGATGGTCTGCCTGGTGTTAGCAGTGTAGACTCACATAGGGGGAGTTTCCCATGGAATATGGACCGGGGACACCTAAGGGGCCTGGGGTGACCTTGACAGGTCCTTTTAAGGAGGATAAATGCCTCCTGCTACTGAAGAGGCCTTGACCTGTTCCTGCTCTGTCCCTTACTGGGTGATTATTTACCTTTTCTGCGCTACTTTGTGCCAAGGCCTTGGTGGGACTATGTGTGAAGCTGCCTTTCTCTAACGCGATGCACAAGATAACGACGTTTAAGTCAATGAAAAAAACCCTTTGAGTAAAATGTGCCTAATATGCTTTCCACTTGCCTTCGCGACACCATATTTATTTACTATTAATGCAATCCTTGGTTTCACTGAAGTCTGGTCGTTTTCATTTTGAAACTCCTCCTTGGGCAAGAAGTCTTTTTAGTTCCTATGTTGCAAGGGATTTGCTTTTGAACAGCAGCCACAGCCTGAAAACGTGTGGCTTGCCTTGTTCCCGGTGTCAGAAATAACTGCTCTTGGTTCTGTGGGAGGCTGCTCAGGCTTGGTTTTCCTGCAGACTGAGCTGCAAAGGTGCTTTCTCTTCCTGCCCTTGCAGGGAAGCCAAACAACAGGCCCCAAATAGCACGGTGGGGAGGGTGGGATGGGGGGCTGCTGGGCTGCTGGTGTCGTCACCCCTTTTCCCCTCTTCCTTCCTTTCCCTCTCCCACCCCCTCCTTCCCGCTCTCCTGTCTCAGTGTGAGCGGCACCCATTTGCCCACTGTCTCCTGGCTGTCCCTTCACTCCCTTTGCCCCACCAGCTTCCTGCAGACAAGGCGTCACCCTGCACAGACCACTCGGAGAGCTCTCCTTAACTAGATGCATAAGCTGCCAGCAACATTTTCTCTGCCTCTTGCATTTTAAAAAGGTTATATCTTTTTTTCCTTCTTTTACTTTAGAGCAATTTGAAAATAATTCTTCTGAAATCTATGCACACAGTCGTAGGTCCTCGCGATAAATCCAGACACTCCTTTTCAGACAGGTCTCAATGCCTGTGGAAGGAGAGACTCCAAGTCAAAGTCCCACTTTTTCTGTGGCAAGTCTGTCTCTTTGCTCCAAGCATTCAAGTAGTCACTGCGTCCTTCCCTGCCACCTTCCCCGGGGGCATTCGTCACAGCACAGAGCTGGGAGGAGGAGTTTCTGCCAGTGTCACAGGTGTAGACTCACCACAGTGGTTTGGAAGGGTCTGGGAGAAACTGTAGAATTGAAACAGAACTAGGTCAAGGTGGGTTTTGGTTTTGTTTTGAGACAGTCTCATTCTGTCACCCCAACTACAGTGCTGTGGTGTCATCGCTGTGACCTCAAGCTCCAGGACTCAAGCAATCCTCCTGCCTTAGCCTCTCGAGTAGATGGGACTACAGGCCTGAGCCACCATGCCTCACTAATTTTTCCGTTAAATATATATATATATATTTTTGTAGAAACGGGGTCTCACTGTTTTGCTCAGGTTGGTCTTGAACTCCTGACCTCAAGCAATCCTCCCCGAGGCCTCACAGAGTGGTAGGATTACAGATGTGCAGCTCAGTGCTTGGCTAGGTTAAGATTTTCAACGTTCAACATGAAGGTTGTGAATTACTTGGTGATGAAAAGGACATTTTTTTCTCAAAAGGTCCAACTGTAGCTATGGAATAGAGACCGTGGGATCCTACGCGTATGACTTGGAGTCAGGAGCCTTCGTGATCTCATCCCACCTCCCTCCCAGGCCCTGACTCCACTCAAACCCTCCTCTGTTGAGCCGTGCTGGGTATGTCACCCTCTGTCCCTGGACAGGCTTGACCTCTGCGTCCCGTGGGGCCTCGGCTCAGGCCTCCCCTGCACCTGGGAGGGCCCTTCCCTCCTCTGTGAAGCCAGCCTGCTCCTGTCGCCCTGCAGACTGCACTTGGCTCTCTGTGCTGGTTGGTACAGCTGTCTCTTCTTTCTCCTGCCATCCTGCGTTCGTTTCTCCTTTCTACTCGACCCAGGGCATGGTAGGTGCTCAATAAATCTTTGGTGAGCAAGATTTTCCATCTCACCCTGACAGCAGCCTGAGCAGCAAATGTAAATGGACTGGGAGGCGCCTGTGGCTCAGTGAGTAGGGTGCCGGCCCCATATGCCAGAGGTGGTGGGTTCAAACCCAGCCCTGGCCAAAAACTGCAAAAAAAAAAAAAAAAAGTAAATGGACCATCATCATGAATGACTATCACTGTGAGCGGATGCCTCCGGGTAGACGCAGCCGTGGGGCCCTGACAGACAGGCCGTGGTTCTCATCCCAGATCTCATCCCAGGTGGAGTTTCGGTTCACTTCAGGTTGGGATGTAGAAAGGGCAAGGAGAAACCACTCAGTGAGGACTGTTTTCCATCCTCTCCTCCCCCCTTCTGTGCTGTCAGCGCCAGAGTCGCCAAGCTTCTCTGCATTTCAGACACCTGCTCATACGAGGCTCAAAGGTAAAGATCTCAGTGCCTGCAGTTTGGGATAATATTATCTGATTGATAACTTTTGCAGCATAATGAGACAAGAAACAAAGACTTGTCCCCTTTGAATTCTTTTTTTTTTTTTTTTTTTTGCGTTTTTTGGCCGGGGCCAGGTTTAAACCCGCCACCTCCGGGGCTATAGGCGCCGCCCTTTCCTTTGAATTTTGAGACCTGCATAAGAATGTTTTCCCTTGGCAGATGCTTTTCACGGGCAGTTTGGCCCTCTGTTTCCCAAGCCCCTTTAAAAGCTAAAGTGCACTGGAAACACACAATGAAATGCTCAAGAGTAAAGGGGGCATCATATCTGCAAGAGATAGAAGAAGAGAAAGAAAGGACTGATAAAGGAAACAAGGTCAAATTTAGGGAGCTGGCGAAGGCCGTTCTTTTTCGTGTTGGGGAAAGCTTTGTAATGTACTTGCAATTTATTTGTAGACTTTTATTTTTTTTTAAAGCTAAAGCAGATTCTTTGAATTATTACCCAGTTTAAAAGAATAAAGAATGAGATGGCTTTTCTCCCTATAGGCAGGAATAGTAGTGCTTTGCACGTCACGGTCTTCTGCTATTTAGGTGTGCAGGCTGGACAGTAATCCCCCAAGGTGCCCACGTCCTGATCCCTGGAGCCTGTGAGTGTTTCTTTATATGGCAAAGAATTTTGCACATGTGATTACAGGAAGGATTTTGAGAAGGAGAAATCATCCTGGATTACCTGGTTGCCTGTGTCAGCACAGGGGTCTTTAGAAAAGGTAGGCGGGACTGAAGAAAAGGCAATGTGCGGATGGAGTGGTGTGAGGAAGGGGGCAGGGTCCCTTAATGCAGGCGACCTCTAGAAGCTAGAAAAGGCATGGAAATGGGTTCTCCCCTAGAGCCTCCAGAAGGATCCACCCTCTGCCAACACCTTGGTTTTAGCCCTGAAAGACTGAGTTTAGACACCTGACCCCCAAAGCTGTAAGGAAATAAATCTGCATTGTTTTAAACCACTGAGTTTTGGTAAATTTTTTGGGCCAGGGCTGGGTTTGAACCCCCCACCTCCAGTATATGGGGCCAGTGCCCCACTCCTTTGAGCCACAAGCACCTCCCAGTTTTTGGTAATTTTTTACAGCAGCCAGAGGAAATAAATCTACTGGGTGAGTGGATGCTATGCCTGGGTTCATGAGCAGGCGGGATGCCAACTATGCATTCTGGGTCACTGTCATTTGCATTTCCAAGAGTTGGTCTCTGGTGCAAAAAGCCTGTTTTCACACTTTGCTTCGTTGCTTGGGCCTTATTTTGGTCGCCAGCTTTGATCACCTGTATGGCAAATACAATTCAAAATGAATTCCAGAGCTAGGAGGTTGAGTGTTTAATGTCACTTGGCAGACATGTCACGGATGCTTTGGGCTTGACAGTGCCTGGCTTTAGGTAGCCTGTTGTAGTCTGGACCTGGGGTAGGGCAGGGGTGCGGTGGGAGGGGGAGGTGAAGGGAATGGGTGTTGATTCCTAGGCAGGTGGAGGTTTTCAAACCTCTCTGAAGTAAGGACCCTTTTCATAAGGGACTTTTTGTGTGCTGACTTAAATTCAGTTTTACTATATTGTTACTCAAATATGCATAAACAGAAAACTAATTGTTATTGTAGGCTTATAGCTTTAAGATAACTATCATCTCTAAACTTATTTCAAATTAAATGCAAATAAAACTGCAAACCCAATAAAATCAAAGTAACGCCACAGCATAACATTATGGATAATGCTGTTTGTCTACTTCTAAATTGGCATTTTCAATATGTTTTCATACACGCTTGTAAATTTCTGGCACATTTTGTTTCAAGTGAACTACATATAATTTACTACGAAAATATTGTTATGTTGAAAGAAGTATATACAGCCCAGGAATTAATCTATCAAGAACAGTTTGCAGACTCTAATGCACATATTCAATTGGTTCCATTTGTGTACTCATTGAGAACAGACCGAGTGTTTAGCAATGGACTCTTAGGGGGTTAAAGTCAGCACAGTGATAGCCTGTGAGGGGAGGGGAAGCTGGGTTGGAATGCGGGTCGTGGGGGGCTGCTGGATTACAGGTAACGTTCAGTTTCACACCCTGGGTGTTCCTTTAGTCTTTTTTTCCTGTGCTAATTTTTAAGGGCCTGAGACATGAGTGTGAAAATTGTTGGATTATTCTAACACTAGTATAGCTCCATCAAGGGTAAGAACTAGGCCACTGCCAGCGCCCCACGTGGCCCCCCACGTGGCCCGTTACGTCCTCCTTCACTCCTCCCCGCAGGTAACTACTACGCTGCCTTTTAGGTCAGTCACCTATTGCTTTCATTTCCAGCTTTACAATCCAAGTAGGCATTCCTAAATACTAGGTTACTTTTGCCTAGTTTTGGACTTATAAAAACAGGGCTGTGTTGTATTTGTTTGACTTTTCACTCACTTTTTATTGGCTGTAGTTCATAAGTTTTGGTTATGGTATAGAATATCATGGTATAACTGTACCAGGTTTTACTGGTCTATTTGCTTGTTGATCTTGTTGATAGGCTTCTGTTTTTAGTTTTTGCGTATTCCTGATGCTATGAACATACTCACGCGGGTCTTCTGGAGGACAGATATCCATGAGTAATTGTATGGTATGCATTGCTCAATAGGGCCACCATGTTTTCCAGATTGGTTTCCCATGGTAGTTTCACTGATTTTGAATAAGGTAATGAGTCATTTGGATTTCTTCTGTTGTAAAGGGTCTACTCAATTATTTAGTCCATTTTTCTTTTAAATTTTCTGTCATTTTACTGATTTATAGGATATATATTCATTCTGTTTTTGTGGTTTTTTTTTTTTTTAACACAGAGTCTTACTCTGCCAACCTGGGTAGAATGCCACGGTGTCATAGCTCACTGCAACCTCCAACTCTTGGGCTCTAGTAATCCTCTTGCCTTGGCTTCCTAAATAGTTGAGACTACAGGCACCTGCCACAACTGGCAAATTTTTCTGTTTTTAGTAGAGACAGGGTCTCACTCTGGCTCAAGCTGGTCTCGAACTCCTGAGCTCAAGTGATCTGCCTCCCTCCACCTCCCAGAGTGTGAGCCACCATGCCCAGCCTTATATGTTCTTTCTGAATATAAGGCTTTATCAGTTGTATATTGATATGATTTATTATTTCAGACATATTCTTCCACTTTCTTAATGGTATCTGTAGGTCAGTAGAAGTTTTTAATTTTAATATAGTCAAGTTTATCCATTTTTTTCTATACTGTGAGTGTTTCCATGTATCTGTCTAAGGTGTTTTTGCCAACTCCAGATTATGGAGCTACTCTTGATGTCATCTTCTAAAGGGCCATAGTTTTGTTTTTCACATTTATTAATACAAGTCAAGAACTGTAGAATGTCTAAAATTCTATTCTACTTGTAAGCTAACAAATTTGCCTGTCTCAGTGTCTTGTCACGAATGCTGGAGAAGACACAAGATCCTGTGTCAGAGACGAACAGCTTTATTACTCATAGCAGTAGCAGTGCCAGAATGTCAGTATATTCTTGTGCTAGTTCCTATAGCCCAAATTCCCACAGGGCAAATGTACAGAGGGCCAGGTGATTCCTACACTTTTAGTGAGTTGTTACACATGAGGAACCCTGAGCTTAAGGAACCTGAATCTTTTATAATGGGCTTTAAGCTTGCCTGGCTTTTGCCCCAGAGAGAGACATTATCTTCATTATATCAAATACACCTGACCTTTTCCTTGACACACTACATCTTCCAAGAGTGTTTGCCATGCAAATATCCTTGAAAATGCAGCAAAGAACAAAGGGAACAGAGCTTCTGCTTTCAAGACTTGCATCAACAAGAGAGTTTTAGGGAGAATTCTCTTACGAAAGGCATAATCCACCTGTTATTATGTGTGGCGAGAGAGGTAGATTTTTCTTCTTTTCTTTTTTTTTTGTTGCAGTTTGGCCGGGGCAGGGTTCAAACCTGCCACCCTCGGTAAATGGGGCTGGTGCTCTACCCACTGACCCACAGGCGCCACGCTAGATTTTTATTATTTTCTATGAAGATACTTAGTTTGAAAAGTGGGCTAATGCTGTCTTCCAAGGGACAGGTGTTATTTGGTCATACTGCGTTGCTACAGTGGAGGTCAGTAGTGTGGCTGTGCTGAGCTACGTTCTTCAGAGGTGGAATCACCAGGGCTCCATGGTGATAGCAGGTTGTTGGGGAAGGGGCTGAGGGAGCTGTCAGGAGTAAGAGTCTTCATTGACTCTTAAAATGTATTGTAGGTATAGAGAGGGAAAACCAACAATTAAAATAGGCCTGCATTGTATTGTACACTGGACATTTGCTAAAAGAGTAGATTTTAGGTGGTCTTACAATACCCAGACACACAGAGGGCTGTGAGACGATGGATGTGTTAACTGGCGTGGCTGGAGTAATCATTTCACTATGTGTACGTGTATCAAAACAGCAAGTTATACAGCTTAAATATATACTAGAACAGCTAAGCCAAAAAGGCCTGTATTTCTCCTAACCTGTTAAATAATTAGTTAAAGCTGAATTTAGTTCATGGACCCGTGAACCATGGCTCAAACTCAGTTCCAAAGCCAAATGAAGGTGGTGACTCAATTCCACAGCCAAATTGAGCCAATTCCCTGCCTATTAACTAGCATTCTTCCCTTTTCAATCTGAAAAGCATTCTCCTTGGCACAGTGATTGGTAACTGAATATAGAGCTTTCTGCCGTGGAAAGTGATATTTTTGAGTAAAACCTGAAATCTTTAACAAAAAAAATCAATCCAAAGAGCAAAGGATTTTCTCTATCATAAGTCAGGGCCCAGTTAGGATACAGAGACCTTGCTAAGTTGTTCACATGAAAGGGGTTCCATATGAGGCTCTGGTTATAAAGGAAGTACAAGATGAAAAAACAAAAATGAGTGCTGAAGGAATTTGGAGGGTAGTCGCTTCAGAAAGCTGCGCTGGGTCTGGGTGCTGGGTGCCCACACAAGGCCCTGGCACTCGGAGGAAGGGCTGCCTTGGGTGGCGCTCAGGACGGGGAGGGGCCAGAGGGCCCAGGACGTAACATTCACGTTGGAAGTGCCGGAAGGCTTAGGGATAGTGTTTTCCCCTGTGATGAGGCTGAAAGCAAGAACAGAGTCCCCCTGTTCTCCCCCTCCCTGTATCCACTGTCAGAACAGAACCCGAAGTTGGCAGCAGTGTGAATGGCCACAGTACTGTCGCTACTCTAATTGGGCTTTGGAATGGAGTTTGAGCCGTGGACTAGAATGTCTTCCCTTGCTCTGTGATTATAGCTGCTTTTTAAAAAGTAAAATTGCTAAATTTTCTCAGTCAGTTATTTCAGTTTGACAAAGAAGAGGCAAAAATACAGACATCCATCCATCCCTAAAATCTGCTTTGAGATCACAGAACGGTCTTTTCTTTTTTTTTTATTGTCTTTATTATTAAATTATAGCTGTGTACAATAATGCAATCAAGGGGTACAATGTGCTGATTTCATATACGATCTGAACTATTTTCATCAAACTGATTAACGTAGCCTTCCTAGCATTTTCTCAGTTATTATATGCAGACATTTATATTTTGCATTTAGTAAGTTTCACCTGTACCCTTCTAAGATGCACCATAGGTGTGATCCCACCAATTGCCCTCCCTCCACCCCAACCTCACCGCTCTCCTCCCCTCCGTTGCCCCTTTCCCCATATTCTTGTGCTATAGTTGGGTTATATCCTTCATATGAAAGCTATAAATTAGCTTCATAGTAGGGTTGAGTACATTGGATACTTTTTCTTCTATTCTTGAGATACTTTGCTAAGAAGAATATGTTCCAGCTCCATCCATGTAAACATGAAAGAGGTAAAGTCCCCTTCTTTCTTTAAGGCTGCGTAATATTCCATGGTGAACACTTCTACACTGCTGGTGGGAATGCACACTAATACGTTCCATTTGGAAGGATGTTTGGAGAATACTTAGAGATCTAAAAATTGACCTGCCATTTGATCCTATAATTCCTTTACTAGGTATATACCCAGAAGAACAGTCTTTTCCTGATTGAATTATCCAACAGAAACTCCTATGTGACTGTAGGGAAAGGTCTGTGTAGGAAAGAGCAAGGGCAGTTGAAAAACTATTTTTAAAAATGCTTAAATAATTATCCCTTCCCCTAAATCACATTAATGGTCAGCATTTTAAGAAAAGCTAATATACTCAAATCTGAATGTGTATGACAGATAAATCCTTAACAACCTTTCGTAGGATTCTTTGATGAAGCCTTTCAATAAGCAAATTTCTAAAGGGAATTTAAAATGTTTTGAATGATGAAAAATAGGTTTATGTATAATTTTCAGGGACACAGCTTGTAAAGGAAGGATAAATGTGAAGTGTTGAACAAGGTCATGACCGTTTCACAAAAGAAGAAAAAGATGTAGAAATTATTTCTACCTTTTCTCTTATCGGCATCTCAAAATAGACTAACAGTTGTACTATTTATTTGCTATAATACCAGTGACATCTCATTTGGTTTTAGGCCTTTAGCCTTGAGCTAAAATGACCCCGTGGGAGCAGGTGAGTACAGTAAAGATGCCTGCCCTTCAGGGGGCTGCCCAAAGGAGCCTGGCCGGCAAGGTGCCAGGTACAGAGCCCGACCCCCCCAGGAGGGCCTCAGGCTGGGGGGAGGGTACGGGGGTCCCCAAAACCTTTCCAGGTAGGAGTAAGGCTTTCTAACCATAACTTTTGAGTTGGGTGTTAATTGGTGTTAGCAGTTCTTGGCTCCTGGGAGTTGAGGTCGAAGAGCTTTTGTGAAATCCTCAAATTGTCTAGGTAGGTAGTTTTCAACCTTCCTGATGCCGTGACCCTTTAACACAGTTCCTCCTGTTGTGGTGACCCCCAACCATAACATTATTTTTGTTGCTCCTTCATAACTGTAATTTTGCTACTGTTATGAATCGTCATGTAAATATCTGATATGCAGGACGGCCTTAGGGGACCACTGAGAAAGGGTCGTTCAACCCTCAAAGGGGTCGCGACCCACATGTTGAGAACCGCTGGTCTCCGTGGAGCTCCTGCCTTAATTTGAGCATCTGATGTGGCCTAAAATTCTTGTCTGTAAGTTTCTTTCTTTCTTTCTCCACCCCCCCCCAGTTTCTTTCTGTCTTTCTCTCTCTCTCTTTACTTCCTTCCTTCCTTCCTTCCTTCCTTCCTTCCTTCCTTCCTTCCTTCCTTCCTTCTTCATTTCTCTCTCCATCTTTCCCTCCTTCCCTCTTTCCTCCCTTCTTTTTCTTTCCTTCTCTCTCTCTTTTTCTCTCTCTCTTTCTATCTTTCTGTCTCCTCCGTCCCTCCCCACCTTCCTACCTTCTTCCTTGCTTCTTGCAATTTTTTTTCCTGCTGGTTACATGTGTTAGAAGTTATGTCCTGTGATATTGTGAATATATAAATACATAGTTAGGGAGCAATGTAACAGCTCTAACCATCTCTATCAGCCCTGCCAAACTTCCCTTGGTTTTCTTTTCTACTTTGCCAATGTACTCGTTAGCAAGAACAACCACTGTTGGGGAACTTCACTGAGTAACTCCCATGCAAACTGCAAAAAAATAATAGGAGCTTCATATTTCCGATCAGCTTACAGGCTGGCCAAGTATCACAGTTTTAAAGGGAGCACGAAAAACACCATTCTAATCTGGATTTACTCCATCATGTCAATTGAGGAAATGGGTAAGACGCCTCCGTTCTGTGTCAGAGAGCATTCCAGTAGGAAGAACATGCATTATTAATGCATAAGATATGAATTATTCATAAGGATCAGAGTTTATGCCAAATTGTGACACATGGTAATTTACTTGAAAGATTGGTTGCCACCACTTCCTGATTTGTGGTAATTGAGATTATTTTTTCTATATTATTAAAATTAATATAATATAGTCCTAGGTATGTGCCAGCATTTAGGGACAGATATTTGAAGCAGAAAGAACGGAAATGTAGTTTAGTGTGCATTTAAAAAAATATTTTATAGTATTTTTGGTGCCAGTGAGCTGTATACTTTCTTAGATGTATTCATTTCAACTGTGTTAACACTCAAATACATTTCAGACTATCCACTGAGTTACGCTTACTGCTCACAGAAAGGTCAAAAATGCAGTCAACTAAGCTTGTCTTATTTGTAATAAGTTAATTTTTAAAGAATGTTTTCATGGTGTAATTTACAGACAAGGCGGATTGCGTAGTTTTCAGGACACAGCTAAACTCAAGTTTTAAGGAGAACTGAAAGTCACGGGGAAAGATGCTTCAGGAAAATGGCCAATGCGCCCTCTGTCCTAATTGGGAATGTGAGTCGTATCAATCTAGGCTGCATATAGCCTAGAACAGCGTGCAGCACGTATATTCTAAGAACATGGGCGGGTCTCACAGAGGAGGGGCCCCGTGTCCGGCACAAAGTTAGCCCTTAGCAAGTGCATGTGAAATATGAATCCAGCTATACCGTGAATGTCAGACCTTCAAGCCATGGTCCTCTTTAGGAATGGACCCGAGGGTGGTTTTATTAATGGAATCCAGACAAGTGTCTGCAGAAAGTAACCATGTTTGGGGGGCTTTATAATTAAATATAAAAACAGCATTTCATGGTTAGCAGCTGTTGTGCCAAGGAATGCTCCATCGGATTTGGAAAGAGAGAAGGGAACAAATTCTACTTCTCTTACTTGTTAGCCCTATGACCCTTGACCTTTCTTGGCCTCTTTTTATCTAGTCTGTACAACTATAATAGTTTGAACACTATTTGATGATCTTCTTGGAAGTGTTATATAAGATACTTGTGAAAATGCAATGAAAGGATAGAGCATTGTTTCTGATTTTATTATTTTCTTTAGTATCATCAATGATGAATTAGGACTAGTAGAAGGATATGGGATTATCAAGTCCCTTTTCTTTCCATCTAGAAGTATCTCAAGGCATGAATATTTATGCAGCTCTAGATGCATCAGATGAGCTTTTATAAATCATATATATGTGTGTGTAGATACACATATAAAAATATAGACCTGTAATATGTAATGCATATATTATGGAATATATATTATCCATATATACATATAAATACATATGTTTTTAATGGGGCAGGAAACATTCTTTTTTGTTTTTTGTCTTTTGACTTAATTTTTTTTTTTTATTAAATCATACCTGTGTACATTAATGCAATCATGAGGTACAATGTGCTGGTTTTATATATAATTTGAAATGTTTTCATCAAACTGGTTAACATAGTCTTCATGGCATTTTCTTAGTTATTGTGTTAAGACATTTATATTCTACACTTAGTAAATTTCACATGTACCCTTGTAAGATGCACCGTAGGTGTGGTCACACCAATTACTCTCCCTCCACCCATCCTCCCCTCTCCTGACCCTCTCCCCAAGCTATATTTGGGTTATAGCTTTCATAAGAAAGTTATAAATTGGTTTCATAGTAAGACTGAGAACATTGGATACTTTTTCTTCCATTCTTGAGATACTTTGCTAAGAAGAATATGTTCCAGCTCCATCCATGTAAACATGTAAGAGGTAAAGTCTCCATCTTTCTTTAAGGCTGCATAATATTCTATAGTGTACATATACCACAATTTATTGATCCATTCATGGGTCAAAGGGCACTTGGGCTTCTTCAGAAACTTCTCTGAAGAAGACAGGTGCACGGCCTACAGACACATGAAAAAATACTCATCATGCTTAATCATCAGAGAAATGCAAATCAAAACTACTTTGAGATACCATCTAACTCCAGTAAGATTAGCCCACATCACAAAATCCCCAAACCAGAGATGCTGGCGTGGATGCGGAGAAAAGGGAACACTTCTACATTGTTGGTA
>CAUYON010104168.1:0-34342 GCA_963573935.1 Arctocebus calabarensis | reverse complement strand
TGATTATATATCGGTTTCATAATAGTATTGAGTACATTGAATACTTTTTCTTCCCTTCTTCATACGTTACTAAGAAGAATATGTTCCAGCTCCATCCAGATAAACATAAAAAAGATGTAAAGTCTCGGGCAGTGCCTGTGGTTCAAGGAGTAGGGTGCTGGCCCTGGCCATAAACTGCAAAAAAAAAAAAAAAAAGAAGAAGAAGAAAAGAAAAAGAAAGGAAAGAACAAGTAATCCCATTCAGTGTGGGCAAGGGACATGAACAGAAGCTTCTCTGAAGAAAATAGGCGCATGGCCAACAGACACATGAAAAAATGCTCATCATCTTTAATCATCAGAGAAATGCAAATCAAAACCACTTTGAGATATCTTCGAATTCCAGTAAGAATGGCTCACATAACAAAATCCCAAAACTATAGATGTTGGTGTGGATGTGGTGAAAAGGGAACACTTCTGTACTGCTGATGGGAGTTCAAGCTAATATGTTCTTTTGGAAAGAAGTATGGAGAGTACTCAGAAATCTAAAAGTAGACCTGCTGTTTGATCGTGCAATTCCTCCACTAGGGGTATATCCAAAAGACCAAAAATCACTTTATAAGAAAGATATTTGCACTAGATTGTTCATTGAAGCTCAATTCATAATAGCCAAGTCATGGAAGAAGCCCAAGTGCCCATCAATCCATGAATGGATTAATAAATTGTGGTATAGGTATACCATGGAATATTATACAGCCTTACAAAAGATGGAGACTTTACTTCTTTTATATTTACATGGATGGAGCTGGAACATATCCTACTTAGTATCCCAAGAATGGAAAAGTAAAATCGATGGTACTCAGAACTGTTATGAAACCAATTGACAATCACTCATGCTTTTATATGAAGTATAGATCACAGTGGGGCAGAAGCAAGATGGCCAGCTGGAGCCAGCTTTCCACAGAGGCTCCCATCCAGAAGGAGAGTTCAAGAAGAGTTTTAGCAAGTAAGCTGATTGTTTGGATCTAAGCCAAGAGAGAAGGTTGAAGAATGCACATCAACTCTGCTGAGGTAAGCCGAGACCCCAAGGAAACAAACAATATGTACAAAATCCATCACCAAGCAGATGAGAGTTCCCTCCCCCATGAGAATCGCTCACGGTATACTTTCTACAAACAAGCAAGTAGAGTTCTGATATCCTCCCATTTTCTCTCATGGGAGAGTCCATCTAAAAACTGGAATTCCTTCCCCAGAGAGCACCCACTAGTGGCACTCTCCTGCCAGGCATAAAGCTGTATATATTCTCTACCTGCAGTTCTGAACTCCCAGCATTCCCCTCCACTCTCACCCCGAGGTCTAGAAACCTGTCCCCCATGGAGTCCAGATTCTGGGGTGTTTTCTTGAGAGGTGTGGACAATGTGCAGGCTGTTGAAGGTCTGTGCTGACTCTGTGACATGGGGGTAAAGAGAGGACTGTGGACCTATACAAGAGGGAGAAGCGGTGCCTTACAGCACAGAGCAACAGCAGCAGTGGCAGGAAAAATAGGGCTCACATCCCAGGGCTATTTTGGAGAGACACTCCTTGCCTCTCTTGGCAACTGATTGCATCCACTGGTGCAATCTGGGAACAGATCTGGGATGAAAATGCAGGCACCATTAGTAAAGGGTATGCCTGAGGTGGTACCTGTCCCAAGGGGCAGCGGGGACGGAGACTAGGATACGCATGCACAGAGACAGCATACTACCAGGGCAGGGCTGAGTCAGAAATGCTGCTTTAGTGAGCCTAAGAAGCACCCGGCACTCAGGGGAACATAGCTGAGACAATACCAGGCAGGGAAACAGGGAGAAACAGATACTGAGAGCTCAGTGTAAGCTCTAACTGTGCCTGCCCTGACTCGGAGTGCAGATAAGACAGAGATGCCAGCTCCATGAGAACTGGCGCGATGGAAATGGCACAGGGCAGAGCTAAGTTGCAGTTTCTGTGAACTCAAACAGAGTCTGGCCCACAGGGGAATATAGCCAGGACAGAAACACTAATTCTGTGACAATATAAATGGCAGAAACATCAATCTGGGGCAGGGCTGGGACTGAGTAAATTGCCCCAGCTTTCATTAAGCATCTGAGGTTGTCAGCCTTCCGCTCCTCCTGCCGACTGGTGGCAGAGTGCAGTGGTCTGGCAGAGGAGACATAGATCTCCCTGTGAGTTAGGCAGGTGCAAACACTGAAAGCTTCTGCTCATTGGAGGGAACTGGGTCATAGCCCTACAGGGTTACTTGTGACTGGGTGTGATAGAGGTGCAAGGTGGGGAAGTAGGCATCAACCTTCCCAGATTAATGCATTTGCTGGGTGGGTCCTTCTGACTCCACAGAGCATCGGAGCAAGTTATACTCAAGCTGCTAGCAGACCCCTGCTATCTAGTCGCTCAACACCTTTTCAATGCTCCCACTTGAGACTGGGTGCTGATTGGGACGATTGATTTGGAACTCTTGTCCTGGGCCAATCACCCGAGGACTATCCAAAGTGGTACCCTGAGTGCATGGTTGTGGGAAGGTTTGATTTTCCTTTTCCAATTGTTGCCCTTGGGGGGCAGGGTGACTTATTTGCTAGGATTTCTACACAGCTGAGACTTCAACGCAGAGTTACTGATTCACTAGGATTAGACAGATACCAGCTGAAAATAAAACAGAGCCACTTAGCCCCACCACACCAAGCAGATCTTCAGTGTCTCAGGTCATAGCACTGTACTGGTCCTTTTCAAAGCTCTAAGGGATAAGGTACAGACACCAGTTCCAGCTCTTGGGTAAAGGGATGGTTAATCCCTACTCTGGGAGCACCCATCCCAACTTCACCTTATCTGCTCATCTAGCCAATAGTGTAAAATAATCATGGGGCAGAATCAGCAGAAAAACTCTGGCAACATGAATAATCAGAGTAGATCAACTCCTCTAAGGAATGACATAGAGGACACTCCAGAAGATCCTATTCATAAACAAATGGCTGAGATGTCAGAAATTGAATTCAGAATTTGGATTGCAAGTACAATGGAGGTAAAGTTAGAATTAGAAGTTCAAGGAGTATTTCAAAAGTTGTCCCAAGAACTCAATGAATCCAAAAACAAAATCACCAAAGATTTTGACACATTGAGACAAGAACTTGCAGCCCTCAAAGATCTGAGAAATACAATAGAATCCCTTAGTAACAGAATGGATCTGGCAGAAGAAAGGATTTCTAACATTGAAAACAAAGCTTTTGAATACTCCCAAATGCTCAAATAGGAAGAGTTGTGGAGAGCAAAAATGGATCATTCTCTCAAAGAGCTCTGGGATAATTCGAAGAAAACTAATATTCACCTTATAGAAAACTAATATTTGCCTTATAGGAGGTGGCTTTGAAAGGCCCAGATGCTCTACTCCATGAGACAATGAATGAGAACTTCCCAGACATAACAAGAAATTCTGAAATTCAGATAGCAGACAGTTTCAGAATCCCAGAATGACTCAACCCAATAAGACATCTCCCAGACACATTATAATTAACTCTGCCAAATTTAATGTGAAGAAGAAAATTCTGCAAGCAGCCAGATGAAAGAAAACCATAACCTACAAGGGGAAGAATATTAGAATGACTGCAGATCTCTCTGCTGAAACTTTTCAAGATAGAAGAGAGTGGTCATTGACTTTTAATCTCCTAAAACAAAATAATTTTCAACTTAGGATCCTGTATCCAGCTAAACTGACTTTCATTTATGATGGAAAAATTAAATACTTCAATGACATACACATGGTGAAGAAATTTGCCATAACTAAACCAGGTCTCCAGGATATTCTTAGACCTATCTTCCATAATGATCAGCACAATCCTCTACTACCAAAGTAAACTCACTCAGAAATTTTTGATCAAATCTCAACTTCCACAGTGGTAAAAAGATTAAAAATGTCCCCTGGACTTTTGAAAAACTTGATACCTCAAATTTCACCAGGATTAACAATATTCTCAATTAATGTGAATGGTTTAAATTGTCCTCTAAAGAGATACAGGTTGGCGGGCTGGATACAAAAACACAGGCCAGATATCTGCTCCATACAAGAATCTCATCTTACCTTAAAAGATAAATATAGACTCAGGGTGAAGAGGTGGTCATCTGTATTTCAGGCAAATGGAAATCAGAAAAAAGCAGGTGTTGCAATTTTATTTACAGATACCATAGCCTTTAAACCAACAAAATAAGGAAAGATAAGGATGGTCACTTCACATTCGTTAAGGGTAACACTCAACATAATGAGATTTCAATTATTAACATTTATGCACCCAACCTTAATGAGCCTCAATTTATAAGACAGACTCTAACAGACATGAGCAACTTGATTTCCTCCAGCACCATAATAGTCAGAGATTTTAATAATCCTTTGGCAGCGTTCGATAGGATCCTCCAATAAGAAACTCAGCAAAGAAATTTTAGATTTAAATGGCACCATTCAACAATTGGATTTTTACAGACATCTACAGAACATTTCATCCTAAGAAAGTTGAATACACATTCTTCTCAACAGTCCATGGAACCTCCTCCAAAATCGATAACATCTTAGGTCACAAATCTAACCTCAGCAAATTTAAAAGAACAGAAATTACTCTGTGTCTTCTCAGAACATCATGGAATAAAAGTTGAACTCAGTAACAACAAGAATTTCCATATTCATACAAAAACATGGAAACTAAATAACCTTATGCTGAATGATAGCTGGGTCATAGACAAGATTAAGAAGGGAATAACCAAATTCTTGGAACAAAATGATAATGAAGACAGGAATTACCAGAACCTCTGGGATACTGCAAAGGCAGTCCTCAGAGGGAAATTTATAGCACTGCAAGCCTTCCTCAGGAGAATGGAAAGAGTGGAAGTTAACAAATAATGGGACATCTCAAGCAACTGGAAAAGGAAGAACATTCCAATCCCAAACCTAGCAGAAGAAAAGAAATAACAAAAATTAGAGCAGAATTATATGAAATTGAAAACAAAAGGATTATACAAAAGATCAATAAATCTAAAAGTTGGGTTGGTTTTTTGATAAGGTCAATAAAATAGATAAACCTTTGGCTATCCTAACCAGGAAAAAAAGAGTAAAATCTCTAATTTCATCAATCACAAAATGATAAAGAAGAAACAACAACAGACTCCTCAGAAATTCCAAAAATCCTTTATGAATATTACAAGAAACTCTAGTCTCAGAAATAAAAAAATCTGAAGGAAATAGACTGATATATGGAAGCACACCACCTTCCTAGACTTAGCCAGAATGAACTGGAAATGTTGAAAAGACCTATATCTAGTTCTGAAATAGAATCAACTATGCAAAATCTCCCCCCCAAAAAAGCCAGGAACCAGATGGCTTCATATCAGAATTCTACCAAATCTTTCAAGAGGAACTAGTACCTATAAAACTTAACCTTTTCCAAAATATAGAAAAAGAAGGAATACTACCCAACACATTCTATGAAGCAAACATTACCTTGATAACCACACCAGGAAAGACTCAACACGAAAAGAAAATTATAGACCAATATTACTAATGAATATTGATGCAAAAATATTCATCAAGATCCTAGCAAACAGAATCTAGTAATGCATCAACAAATTATACACCATGACCAAGTGGGTTTTATCCCAGGATCTCAAGGCTGGTTCAATATATGTAAATATATAAATATAATTCATCACATAAACAAATTAAAAAAACAAAGACCATATGCTTCTCTCAATAGATGCAGAAAAAGCTTTTGATAATATCCAGCATCCTTTCATGATCAGAACACTAAAGAAAATTGGTATAGAAGGGACTTTTCTTATAATAGAAAACTATTATACAACTATATATATAGTTGGGCCAACTACAGCAAACCCACAGCCAATATTGTATTGAATGGAGTTAAATTGAAATAATTTCCACTCAGATCAGAAACCAGGCAAGGTTGCCCATTGTCTCCACTGCTTTTCAACATTGTAATGGAAGTCTTGGCCATCACAATTAGGGAAGAAAAGGTGATCAAGGGTATCCACATAGGGTCAGAAGAGATCAAACTTTCACTCTTCACAGATGATATGGTTGAATATCCAGAAAACACCAGGGATTCTACTACAAAACTCTTAGAGGTGATCAAGGAATACAGCAGTGTCTCAGGTTATAAGATCAACACTTATAAATCTGTAGCCTTTACATATACCAACAATAGTCAAGTTGAAAAAACAGTCAAGGACTCTATTCCTTTAACAGTAGTGCCAAAGAAGATGAAATGTTTGGGAGTTTACCTAACAAAGGATGTGAAAAATCTCTATAAAGAGAACTATTAAACTCTATAAAGAGAAACTGTGAAATAGCTGAAGATGTTAACAAATGGGAAAACATACCATGCGCACAGCTGGGAAGAATCAACATTGTTAAAATGTCCATATTACCCAAAGCAATATACAATTTTAATGCAATCCATATTAAAGCACCACTGTTATGCTTTAAAGATCTTGAAAAAATAATACTTTGTTTTACATGGAATCAGAATAAACCTTGAATAGCCATTATTCAGAAATAAAAACAAAGTAGGAGGAATCATGCTTCCAGACCTCAGATTATACTATAAATCAATAGTGATCAAAACTGTATGGTACTGGCACAAAACCAGAGAGGTAGATGTATGGAACAGAATAGAGAACCAAGAGATGAACCAAGCTACTTACCATTATTTGACCTTTGATAAGCCAATTAAAAACATTCAGTGGGGAAAAGATTCCCTATTTAACAAATGGTGCTGGGTGAACTGGCTGGCGACCTGTAGAAGACTGAAACTGGACCCACACCTTTCACCATTAACTAAAATAGACTCTCACTGGATTAAAGGTTTAAACTTAAGACATGAAACTATAGAAATACTAGAAGAAAGTGCAGGGAAAACACTTGAAGAAATCAGCCTGGGTGAATATTTTATGAGGAGGACCCCTGGGCAGTTGAAGCAACATCAAAAATACATTACTGGGACCTGATCAAACTAAAAAGCTTCAGCTCAGTCAAAAACACAATAAGTAAAGCAAGCAGGGAGCCCTCAGAATGGGAGAAGGTACTTTCAGTTATGTCTCCAAGAAGGATTTAATAACCAGAATTCCACAGAGAACTCAAACGTATTAGCAAGAAAAAAACAGGTGATCCCATCTCAGGATGGGCAAGGGACTTGAAGAGAAACTTGTGTGAAGAAGACAGGTTCACAGCCTACAGACACATGAAAAAATGCTCATCATCCTTAATCATCAGAGAAATGCAAATCAAAACCACTTTGAGATATCATCTAACTCCAGTAGGATTAGCCCACATCACAAAATCCAAAAACCAGAGATGTTGGTGTGGATGTGGAGAAAAGGGAACACTTGTGCACTGCTGGTGGGAATGCAAACTAATACGTTCCTTTTGGAAAGATGTTTGGAGGTCACTTAGGGATCTAAAAATAGACCTGCCATTTGATCCTTCAATTCCTCTACTAGGTATATATCCAGAAGACCAAAAATCACTTTATAGCAAAGATATTTGCACCAGAATATTTATTGCAGCCCAATTCATAATTGCTAAGTAATGGAAGAAGCCCAAGTGCCCATTGACCCTTGAATGGATTAATAAATTGTGTTATATCTACACCATGGACTATTATGCAGCCTTAAAAAACATGGAGACTTTACCTCTTTCATGTTTACATGGATGAAGCTGGAACATATTCTTCTTAGCAAAGTATCTCAAGAAGAAGTATCCAATGTACTCAGCCCTACCATAAAATCACTTTATAGCTTTATATGAAAGCTATAACCCAACTAGAGCCCAAGAAGAAGGAGAAAGAGGAGAGGGAGGGGAGCGGGGAGGATGGGTGGAGGGAGGAAAACTCATCCCTCATAGACTATACCTATGATGCTTTTTACAAGGATATACGTTAAATTTACTAAGTGTAGAGTACAAATGTCTGAGCACAATAACTAAGACAATGCAATGAAGGCTATGTTAACCAGTTTGATGAAAATATTTTAAATGGTATCTAAAACAAGCACATTGTACCCCATGATTGCATTAATGTACACAGCTATGATTTAATTAAAAAAAAAAAAAGAATCGATCACAACTATGGCCCAAGATGAATGAGAGAGAGGGGATGGGAGGGGAGGGGGCAGGTTAGATCAAGGGAGGGTGAATGTTGGGATCACACCTATGGTGCATATTTCAAGGGTACATGTCGGATCTATTAAGTATAGAGTATAAATGTCTTAACACAATAATTAAGCAAACAAGATGATGTATATATTAACTAGTGCAAAGTAAACATTCCCAATTCTATATGAAATCAGCACATTGTACCCCATAAATGCATTAATGTACACATGATCTATGTGTTTATGATTTTTATAAAAAAAAATTCATTTATAAAAGGGAACTTTAAACTTCCTTTTACAAAGAAAACCCTAAAATATTATACCTTCCTCAATCCTTGTTATATATTTTTTCAGACTATCTCAGTACTTTTCTGAAATTGTGTGTCTCTGGTAACTTTTAAAAAAATCACTAATTTCAATAGCTTTTTCTTGGTCTTTATCCTCTTCATCTGTGATCACATTTAATGTTGGCAACTCTGCTGAGTTTAGAATCTTCTTCCCTTTGGATTCTGTAACACTAGCCATAGGAGTCATCTGGCAGAAAGAATATTGGCTAAAGAGTCAATTTTGTTTGTTACATGTATAACCAGTATGATCTTTGAAAAGTTTTTTAACCTCTCTAGTTTATAGTTTTATATCCTTAAAAAAGGGGGATTTTCCAATGAATCTCTGATGACATTTCTCTTGTATGCCCTTAACAAACTATGGCCCATTCCACATGAATGAGTTTTCCAGGAAACTAAAAATTACACGTCAGACATCAAGACCTCCTTTAATAATATACTTGAAGAGACTATTTCTACAATTTCTTACATTTTTCTCCTTTTTGAGTAAATAACGAATGCATTTTTAAAAAATGTACCAGAACATTATTTTTTATTATGTGTGTCTGGAAATTATTATTACCTAGTTTTAAGGCAAAATAAAGTTAAACCTTCTATAGAAAACTGGTGAAATTTTAGAAATATTTCAACTTCTGAAAGTCCCAACTGAATGTTGCCAGAGATCAGACAATACTTCTTTTTATCATGGAGACTTCCCCTCCCCAGTGGATACTTTTATAATTTGTTTATTGTGAATTCATTTCCTTTCCTTCACACCTTTCAATTCGGAGTTGATGTAAACTCAGTGAAAGCATTACTTCCTTCACTGTATATGCCAATGACCAAAATGTGGTTCTTAAAATAAAACACGTTAGAAGTGATTTGAGATGGAAGGAGTCTGAGATCCAGATTCACGGCGTAGGGAGCCATCCACTAATACACAGGTGAAAAGTAAGCTCTATTGCTTTTGAGCCCCTGAGTATTTTGGAGTCTATTTATATTCACAGTTCAGCCTACCCTACTTAATGAATATAGCTTCCTAAATCCTGTAGATTCAAATTATTAAAATTTCATTTGCAACAGCAGTTTAACCTATCCCACTGATACAGTATATTCTTAAGTCTGTTGATACTGATTCCTAAATTCTCTCGGAACCTATCTCTGCCACCATTGCTTCATCAGCTAGCTCTTCTGATTGCCTTCTGCTTGTTCTGCCTCCCTTCCAATCTGTCACCGTATTCTTTACGCCTTACACTTTGCTCAGGCCACCTTATTCTTCTTTACGCCTTACACTTTACTTCATATTCTGCACCCACAAGTGCTGCTGTGGGCAACCCAGCCGCAGGATCCTTGCCCAAGGTCAGTGTTCCAAGCTTCTCCTTTTTCAGATATTTTGCAAAACTCTGAGTGTATTTTTCTATTATCCTTTACTGTAATCATGGAGACTTCAGATCCTAATACGGCTTCTGTGGCAGAATGAACCCCCAACATCCCTTTTTTTCCTTTTTGCTTCTGGTAATGGAGAGTCTCTGTGAGTTTTCTTGTTTTTGTTGTTGTTACTGGTTAGCAGGATAAACCCATCAGATAATTTCTTATTTTCCAAGCAACAGGATGTCCATGTGGCCAGCTCCCTGCTGAGATAATGTGAGCAGAAGTGACTTATATAATTTCAGGATCTTCTGGGCAATGGGAAGCAGCAGCTTTGGACCAGAAATGGAAGCCTCATGGCAATGACAACCTTAGATTTCTCTGAACTTCATGTGGAAGAAAATATAACTTTTAAAATTATGCTAAAAGTCTCTTGCTAACAGAAGCTTAGCATGCACTCTAACTAATACATCTTTGCAAATAGATTTTCCTTCTAGAAAAGCATATTTTTTATTGGAATAGTTTCTGTGATTTATAGAGTGAGCGATCGTGTGTGAGACCCACCCAGTTCTGAACAGGAAGAACATGCAATGTAGTCTTCTTTTTCCTACAGTGTGACCAACCCTGGTCACTGGAGTTTCTCTTAGAAATGAAAGATAAAATCCAGCAAAGAAAGAAACAATGGCTTGAGAGGGGAAGGAACTAATTTTCTTTAATGCCTCTTATGCCCATGGGGCTTTTAATACAAAATTTTATTTAGTTACAATGATAGTCCTGTGAGGTAGGTTGAATCAGCACATGAAAGGCATCTAATGAATGTTTGTCAAATACAGACCAATGGCCAAAAAACACAGGAAAAAATGCTCATCGTCTAATCATCAGAGAAATGCAAATCCACTTTGAGATATCATCTAACTCCAGTAAGACTGGGCCATATCACAAAGTCCCCAAACTGTAGATGTGGAGAGAAGAGAACACATCTATACTGCTGGTGGGATTACAAACTAATATCGTCTTTATGGAAATTTGTATGGAGAATTCTCAAAGAACTAAAAGTTGACCTTACATTTGATCCCACAATCCCATTACTAGGTATCTACCCAGAAGAACAAAAATCATTTTACCACAAGGACATTTTCACTACAATGTTTACTGCAGCTCAATTCACAAATGCTAAGACGTGGAAGCAACCCAAATGTCCATTAACCCATGAATGAATTAACAAACTGTGGCATATGTATACCATGGAGTACTATTCAGCCATGAAAAGATGGAGGCTTTACGTCCTTGTTTCCCTGAATGGAGTTGGAATTTATTCGTCTTAGTAAAGTATCTCAAGAATGGAAAAAAAAGTATCCAATGTACTCAATACTAATATGAAACCAATATATAAACACTTAAAATACTAATATCAATGATAAAACATAAATATAGTCTAGCAAAGGGGGAGGAGTGAAGAGGAAGAGAGAAGGAGATTGGTGGGAGGAGGGAGGCGATTTGGTGGGATCTCACCTAATGTGCACAATTTGAGGGTGTTCAGTACGCCCCTATGGGTGAGGGACTCTTCAACAACTTGAATTTTACCTTGGAAGTGAGAACAATGTAACCTAAAAATTTGTTCCCCCATATTCATTTGAAATTAAAAAAAAATTTGTCTAATAAATGAACACATTAGCATTCTCAGAATTTCACAGATGAGTAAACTGGGCAACCTCCTTACAGGGTTTATGAATGGCAGCTTTAGAATCCATTATAAGATCTGTCTGATTCTAGAATTCCAAATTTACTTCCCTATACCTTGGTGCCTAATTACAATAAGCTTTCTCAATTAAATGACTTATCCCATCCACCTCACACTGTCATTTTAAGCTCAGGCCTCGAATAAAGTATTTCTTGACAAACCCTCATGTTCCACCAGTAGAGACAGAATCTATATTAGGGAAGCCATTGTTTCTTCTTATTTGGCAATTATCAACCCTGAACCATTAGCACATCAGACTAGTGATTAGATAAGCACAGGTGAATCTGAATGGGAAGATGATTTATTTAGTGCTTTTTGTCTCCATTAGACTGAAAACATCATGATAGAAAAGACAACTTTTGCATTCCAGAACCTGCCACAAGGCAGGTACTCAACTATAAAAATAAATATTTGTTGACTTGTATGAATAACATACCTACTATTAACATATTATCTTTGCTAAGCTGGTTACTTATTCAGATGTCTAAAACTGAGTTTCTCTGTAAAGAATAAAATCACTCAAAGGTGATTTACAAAAATATATAATTAAATGGTACAAAATTGTTTATTACATTTTTGAGGAGGATTAAGGCTCATGGTCACTCCCAATTAAAGAGTGATTACAAACTCAGCTTCAGTACTTGCTAGCTGTGTGGACATTAAAAAATCACTTTACCTACAGGACAATGGAGATGACCATAGAAGGTCATTAAGGTCACTGCAAGGATTTAATACATAGTACAGGTCAAGTACATAGCACAGTTCCTGGCACAATATAAATAGCTATTAACTATTAGCAATTATTTAAGAATTATGTTCCACATGGAGACAAATGAATATCACTACATCATGATTAGAAAATTTGAATTAGTATAATTAAATTGAAATAAAGAAATATTAACACAACAAAATGGGCACCAAATCTCTAATTTCAAATGTTGAATAATTCATCACAGTTGAGATAGCTACAATTTATCTGCTTTCCTGAATCATTTGAGAATATGAGCACTAAACATATAGCAAAAAGTAATTATTATTTTCAGGGAATTTCTCCTTTTTCTAGAGATAGTAGTTCTATTAGATTTGTTAAATCAAGCGAAAAAATCTATAATTAATTACAAACATCATATGAATAACCCCAAGCATAGGCAAGTATCATAAAATATACCATTAAAAGTAACTGAACGCCATAGAATATATACACCAAAAAAATTATTATGACCCTAAAAAGAAAATAAAAATCTCTTCATTAATCCAAACCATTAGTAATAAGGCAAATACTTTTATTTAATAATGCTAGTCATTTTATAATTTATTTAATTATAAAATCTCATCGATTTTAGAATAAAATATATAATCTGTGGCATGTGTCAGAGATTGGATGTTTATACCCTTCAAATTCATATGCTGAAAGTCTAACCCTCAATGTGATGGTATATGGAGATGGGCCTTCGGGAGGTAATTAGGTTTAGATGAGGTCATGAGGGTGGTGACCTTCATAAGGGGTCAGTGCCCTTATAGAACAAGGAAGAGAAATAGAGCTCTGTCCACACCCTGAGGAAAGGCCACACGAGCACACAGCAAGAAGGGGCCACCTGCAAACCAGGAGGCAGGTCCTCAAAAGGAGCCAGGCTGCCAGCCTGACTGCACCTCACTGCCTGCAGAGCTGTAGGAAGGCAGCGCTGCTGTTCCACAGCCCAGTCTATGGTGTTTAGTTCTAACAGCACAAGCTGCCTAAGACAGCTGGTCTTACAAAATTTTTTTTTGCTAAGTTCTCTGGACTCATCTGTCTACAGACATCTCATTTATAGAATAACTTTCTACATCTCAAATTCAGAGCTTCTCTCCAATGCCTGTGCCCCTCCACATCCCTTTCCCTCTGCCCCAAGCACTCGTCTCCACTATCACCAGTCTGTTTTCAGTATTAAATTCAAAACCACAGCTGCTCGGAAACCTTCTCTGTTCCATTTCATGGGCATTACTAGGCCCTTCTCTTTTAATGCCAAATATTCTTTGCCATAGCTCTTGTCACATTGAGCTCTTACTCTATTTCTGGTCCCTGGTGTCATGCACAATGTCTGGGTCATCTTATATGATCATGAAATGTCAGTTGATTGAAAACACATATGTAACCAGATGAAGGAATGTGTCTTACCTCCAAATAACAACAAAACTAATGAGGTAACCACTAATTAAGTTCCACGCCCTTTGTGTCCACGCCTTTATTCTCCACTCTTCTTCATTATGGTTCTGAGAGTCTCATTTGAATTTTGATCTAACATCACAAAAGTACTATACTATCTCTTCTACAGCAGTAAGCATTTGCCATGGGCACTTTCCTATGATGCATCAGTAACTGCATCAGTACAATGCCATCCATTGTAAATCCTAAAAATGGTCAACCTGTCTTAGTTTTAAATCACACATTTGGATAATCTCATTCTAGTTATCAATACTCAATTTTCTTAGAGTATTCCTTTATTTGGTTGATAGATTGATTGGTTTGAATTTATTCAGAACAATCAACTAGAAACCAGATCAGAATAGAGGATGTAGATAAGCTTGTGACATATCTTTCTATATCTAATAAATGGAAATACTAAAGCATTCATATTTTTGCACAAAATATTCAGAAGAAAGGTTTTTCTTTTTTTTTCTTTCTTTTTTTTTTCTTTTGAGACAGAGTTTCACTATGTTGCCCTCAACAGAGTGCTGTGGAGTCACAACTCACAGCTTCTTGGGCTTAAGCAATTCTCTTGCCTCAGCCTCCCAAGTAGCTGGGACTACAGGTGCCCACCACACACCCAGCTATTTTTTGGTTGCAGTTGTCACTGTTGTTTAGCAGGCCTGGGCCAGGCTCGAACCTGCCAGCCTTGGTGTATGTGGCTGGCACCCTACTCATTGAGCTATGGCGCCGAGCCAGAAGAAAGGTTTTTCTTACATGCATACAAAAATCCTGATTGAAATTGCTCCCCTCATTGATACTCTTTTGTTCTCAGGAACATAGTGAAACTAAATTTTCTAGTCCTTTTATTTAGGTATAGCCATGTGACTAAGGACTGAGTTCTGGTTAATGGAATGTGAGCAGAAGTTGCATGTTGCCTCTAGGTCTAGTCCATAGTACCCTCCCATGTGCAATTTTATCTTTTCTCCAATGCTGAGAACCTAGTTGAGGACAGGGCTATATGACAGAGTTTTGAGTCCTTGGATTCCCAGTGGAACAGTAGTCCTACCACCACCTGCAATGGACTTTGAAGTGATGAAGAAATAAATTTTTATTTTGTTAAGCTATAGAGATTTGAGTATTTATCTTTTACAAGTCCAAATTTTCCTTAACTAAACAAAAATTGATTGATTCTAAGAATAAGTACTCCCATTTAAAAAATCTCTAAAACATGTGATAGTGTTTGGAGCACACTGGAGTCTCATTATACCATGGTGAAACGTCTTATATAAATGTTCCTGCGATAACTACAAAGGCAAACCACCTACTATTGAACTTTGCCTTAGGGGATATGGTTGGGAAAAGCCAGAAAGAATGTGTGATTTTCTAAAATTGGTTGCCTTTAATAATTAATTATAAGAAAGAGATTAACACAGGTAAAGGTAGTCTTATTTGTAAGTAGAAATAAAAAGGAATAAAGAGAAGAATTGGAAAAGCTGACTGTTTTCAGACCCCAAATATAATAACAGGAAATGAGATTGAAGAAGCCTTTGACCCATAAAACCTCTTTAAAACAGCCAAGAGGCAAAGATCAGATTGAGGATATGGACTTCCTACCCAAATATGATGGTCTTCAGGAAGCTGCCATTATGTTAATAGAGAATGGCAAAGGAATAAATCATACTTGAAGACTATGTCTAAGAGAGAACATTGGTATTAGCAAACCAAATTGAACAGCACATTAAAAGATAATATACCAATGACAAATGGGATTTACTGGGATGTATGAATAGTTCAACAGATAAAAATCAATTAATGTGATACACTTCATCAGAATGAAGGATAAAAAAAAATATGATCATCTCAATAGACAGAAAAAAGCATTTGACAAAATTTTTATCCTTTTGTGAAAAAACTCTAATAAACTAGGAATAGAAGCTTTGTATAGCTATGAGACTAAGGACTGAGTTCTGGTAAATGGAATATGAACAGAATGTTATTACCTTAACATAATAAAGGCTGTATATGAAAAATCCACAGCTAATAGTATACTCAACAATAAAAAACTAAAAGATTTTTCTGTAAAATAAGTAACAAGGCAAGGATGCTCACTCTTATCATTTCTGTAAAACACAGTATTAGAACTCCAGCCAGAGCAATTAGATAAGAAAAAGAAATAATAGCTATCCAAATCTGAAAGGGAGAAATAAATTGTTCCTGTTTACAGATGACCTGACTGATATGTAGAAAACTCTGAAGATTCCACAAAATAACTATTAGAATTAATAAGCAAATTAAGTAACCTTATAGCATACAAAATTAACATACAAAATCAGTTGCATTTCTATGCAATGAAATATCTGAAAATGAAATTAGGAAGAAAATCATATCTACATTAGCTCCTGAAATGGTAAAATACTTAGGAATAAGCTTAACTAAAGAGATAAAAGACTTGTACACTTAAAATTACAAAATGCTGATGGAAGAAGCCAAGGAAGACTTAAAGAAATGAAAAAAATCCTGTGTTCATGAATTGGAAAGTTAATATTATTAAAATGTTTATACTCCCAAATAACCTACAGATTCAATATAATTCCTATCAAAATTCCAATAACATATTTTACCAAAATAGGAAAAATTCATATGTAACAACAAAAAACCTTGAATAGTCAAAATAATCTTCATAAAGAAAAGACAGAGCTAGAACCATCACACTTCTTGATTTCAAAGTACATATATTATAAAGCTACAGTAATTAAAACAAGTTGTACTGGGATAAAGGTAGACATATAGTAGAAACCCCAGAAACCAATCCATGCACATGTGGGGAACTGCATGAGATTGCTAGCATACAAAATGGAGAGAGCCTTAGACAATGGTGTTTTGAAAACTGGATATCTGTCTTTATTTATGAAGATTATTTTGACTATTCGAGGTCTTTTGTTGTTATATATGAATTATTTCGATTTTGGTAAAATATGTTATTGGATATGTTATTGTTCAGAAGAAAGAAATTGAACTCTTGTCTTACTCTATATATGTTCAACTCAAAATGGATTAAAAACTTAATCAGAAGGTCTGAAACTGTAAAACTCCTGGAAGTAAACAGGAAAGAAGCTTCATGACATTGGTCTTGGCAATGATTTCATGGATTTGATGTCAGAAGCATAGGCAACGAAAGAAAAAATAGGCAAATGGGGCTACATCAAACTAAAGAGTTTCTGCATAGCAAAAGAAATAATCAAGAGTGAATGGCTGGGCACCTGTAGCTCAGCGGCTAGGGTATTTGCCACACATACCAGAGCTGGCTGGTTCAAATCCAGCCTGAGCCTGCCAAACAATGACAACTACAACCAAAAAATGGCCAGGTGTTGTGGCGGGCACCTGTAGTCCCAGCTACTTGGGAGGCAGAGGCAAAAGAATTGCTTAAGGCTAAGAGTTTGAGGTTGCTGTGAGCTGTGATGCAAGAGCACGCTACCCAGGACAACAGCTTGAGACTCTGTCTCATTTAAAAAAAAAAAAAAGAGGTGCCTGTGACTCAGTGACTCGGGTGCCGGTCCCATATAATAAGGGTGGCGGGTTCGAAACCATTCCCAGACAAAATGCAAAAAAAAAAAAAAAATCAAGAGTGAAAAGGCAAGGCTGGGTAGCATGGTGGCTCATGCCTGTAATCCCAGCACTGTGGGAGGCAGAGGCAGGTGGATAGCCTGAGCTCACAGGTTCAAGACCAGGCCAAGCCAGAGCAAGACTTCTTTGCTAAAAATAGCCAGGTGTTGTGGCAGGTACTTCTAGTCCCAGCTACTTGGGAGGGTGAGATAAGAGAATCTCTTGAACCTAAGAGTGTGGGATTGCTGTGAGCTGTGATGTTACGGCAACGAAGTGAGAATCTGTCCCCCCCCCAAAAAAGGGAAAAGGCAACTGACAAAGGGAGGAAACATCTACAAATCACATATTAGATGAAGGATTAGTTTCCAAAATACGCAAGGAATTCCTATAAACTCAATAGCAAAGATAATCTGATTGAAAAACAGTGTTAAGGGCTTGAATAGACATTTCACCAAAGAAGACATATGAGTGGCCAACAGGGAGATGAAAAGATGCTGACCTTACTAATTTTCAAAGAAATACAAATTATAACCACAGTGAGAGATTACCTCTTATTAGCAAGAGTTAGTGAGGATGTGGAGAAGTTAGATGCTTGAACAGCGTACAACGTACACTGTTGGTAGGAATGCAAAATGGTGTAGTTGACGAGGAAAGCAATATGGAGAGTTCTTAAAAGTTTAAAAATGGAACATACATTTTCCAGCAATCCCCGTTTAGGGGATTCATCTCTTGAGGAGAAGTTAGCACTCCCATGTCACTGTGGCCCTCTTCCCAGTAGCCAGGATGCAGAACAACCTCAGTGTTCACGGATGGATGTGAGAATAGAGACGTGGTCTACACAGTCTGAGTGTAGAATGGAGTCCTGGAATGTGTGGTGACATGGAAGCAACAGGAGCATATTGTGCTCTACACCACTTACAAAGGATCAGTACTGGACGGTTCCACTTACATGAGAGGTAAAAACAGAATGATGGTTGCCAGGGCCTGGGGCAGGAAAGGGGATGGGGCATTCTAATCAATAGGCATAAAGTCTCAATTACATAAAATGAGTAAGTTTCTGAGATGTTCTGTACAATATTGCCTTGATAACTAACAATATTATACAATTAAACATTTCTTCAGAGGGCAGATCTCTTGTTAAATGTTCTTACCACAATAAAATAATTTTTTCTTTATTGCTACTGTGAAAGGTATTGCGTCTTTGATTTGATTCTTGCAAGCAAGAACATTGAGTGTGGTTGTTGGCAGCCTACTGGATTTCTGGGAGAAAGCAAGCCACTGGTTGAGAGGCCTGATCCTGTACCAGGAGGAAGCAGGATATGAAAGATACACAGTCCCCAAGGAGGAGAGCTCCTCATGGCTGCAAGGATAGTAAGTAGGGGTAACTTCCCAGATGGACGAGCCGGAAGCCAGGAGAATGGCAGACAGATAGTAGGGTTCTAAGTCAACACTTTCTCTACCCTTCAGATGAGAGGCCTTCAAAAACCTGCCCATAGGGATTCTGGAATTCCTATGATAAGAACCGTGTCTCCCCTGCTTTCCAACATCCCACACTGGACGTGCATAGGGGAGCAGCAAATTCATAGTTACCAGGGCTGCAAGGAATCACTTTCTAACCTGACAGACAATTCTTTCTACTCAGAGGTCTCGGACTTCAAGCTGAATTTAGTGATCAGATTGTTCCCCTTGGAGAAGGGCTAATGCCTTTTGTGTGCAGGAAGAGAGGTGAAACAGATACAGGAATGTGGTGACTAGAAGATGAGTGCAGCCAAGACTGCCACGTGGCAACATTCTTCCTTCTCTTCCTGGGTGTGTGGATGGAATACAGCTTCCAGCCTCCTTTACACATAGGAGTGGTCAGATGGCTGCCTTCTGGGCAATTTAACACAAGCCCCAAAGAAGGCACATGCCAACTTTAAGCCTGGCCCAACTTTAAGCCTTTCCATCCACAGGCTGAAGATAGAAAGCTTTGAGAACCAAAAGAATGGAAGTATCACTGTGGACAACAGAACCAGGGTCCCTTGATGCTTGTGTGGAGGACAGCAGGAGTCCACCCTCCATCACTGACACACATGGGAGCATCGTGAGAGCAAGAAACAAGCTTTCCATGTTAAATTACTGATATATGGGGTTTATCTGTTTAGTCATATACCTTCATGGTTACAAATATTTAGCCAAAACACATTATAATTATGTTGTAGGGTGCAAGACACAAGGAAAATGCAAGATTCAAGGCCCTTAAAGAAAGGACTGCATTACTATTTAGTTTTAACGCATACTTTGAAAATCCAATGTGCAAAGTACCATTATTTGAGTAGACTATTGATCAGTAGTCTCTACTCAAATAATGGTACTTTACCAAGAGTCAGTATTAACAATGTAGTTGTAAAGACTTAGCATTGCATTACAATTTAGTAACATTTTAAAAAGCATTCGCAGATATAATAGATCACTTTTATTCTTTTAATTGTTTCATTCACGTTAATAATAACAACAAAGTGAAAAAACCCATATTATAAATATATCCATTTCCCCATTTAGGAATATCTTTCCTTCAAAACAAAGTGATGACTGAATAATCTAATAGAAAGAAAAAGTCTTAGAATTGAAAAAGATTTCATCCAATCTTTCACTAATGTAAGAATTCTAGCTATAAAACCCCCAAAGACATATGACAGATGGTCACATAGTAAGAATGTACAGGCAGCTTGAATGCTTCTAGCTCAGCATTTCAAAATCAAATTCAATATTTGCTGAACACATGTTATGCGATATAGTATATTTTGATTTTGGACAGGTGATAAAATGTGTTTATAGAGCTAATCTGCCTCCTCTGACTCTTTAGAGCTTTAAGAAAATAGCTCATCTCGGACTGTAGGACACCCCTTCCAAGTATGTGCAATTTTAAAATCATTGTCAGGGCACAGTCACACAAGCAGAGAAAGACACCATAAGCTGATTTTCTTGGCCATGTTCTTCAGTGAAAGAATTTTTAAAGAATATGTATGCTTTTGCAAATCAGCAATTATAACTTTTTTTAATTTTTAAAATATATGTTTAAAAGAAATGAATGCAGTTACCTCTATTTTCCAGATTAAAGGTTTTTCTTCAATTATCATATTATTTGATATAGTCAATGGTTATATAAGTTTTATAAGCAAGCAATAAAAGATAAGCAAACCAAATGTTAACACCTACAATGTAACTGAAATACTTGAGGAACAATGAAAGAAAAAACCCTTCGCCCCTATGCTAAAAGCAGTTAATAAGAGTTTAATGTGACAAGTGACTTCAAAACTTGCAATTATCCTGCTAACGGGTGTCGTCACTGTTGGAGGCGCAGAGGGCAGATATAGTATAGCAGTAGGTGGTATAAGTCCTTGTTCTTCTTCCCCTCACCTCCCCGGCAGGGTGCGGAAAAAGTCCGAATCTGCATGGGTAAATTTAATAAAAGATGCAGAACCAACCTAAATTGTCCATTTCCCAATGAACCCACTCTTTCTGCCTTTTACCTTCCTGTCACACTTGCCACATTTCTAATGACACTGACACATCCTAGGAGGTTGTTAAGGAAGATGGGGCTCTTGCTGCCTGGTTTGCAAGTTCTCCAGCTAGCACAGTTCTCCTTTCCTGACATACATTGATGCCTTCAGCTATATTTACTGGCTGCCACTGTGTGTTAGGGCCAGGGGTGTCCAACCTGAAGGCCACCTGCATATTATTTGAGGACTTTATTTTGCTTATCTGTGCTGTCAGATATCACAAAAAAGTATGCATGGCCCTTTGTTTGGCTAATCAACTTCCCTTAGTGTTTGTGTGTTTAATGTGTGGCCCAAGGCAAAGTTGCTACTTTGAATGTGCAGCAGAGTAAAAAAAACAAAAAAAGGCTAGGTACTGGGTTAGGCACTGAGGGTTCTGTGGTGCAGAGGACCAAGGCCCTCCTCGGAGGGAGCCTCTGTTCCACAGGGGGTAGAGAAGCAAGAGCCCATAAATTAGCAGGGTGTGTCCTGTAGTAACAAGTGGGGGCGGGGCTGCTATTCTAAATAGGTGCAGAGGGAAAGCCTCATTTATGAGGAGATAGTTGAAAAGGGTCCTGAAGCAAGGAAGGAACATTCCAGGTAGGGAAAGCAGCCAGCAGAGGCTCTGAAGCATTGTAATGCTGACGGAGCTGGTGGCCCAGCAGGTGAGTGGTAGAGGAGCCTGATGGGAGGACACCTCACATGGGCATTGCAAGCCCGTAGGAAGGAAGGGCCTAAGATTTTTCTTTAAATGAGTTCAAATAAAAGAACAAATGAAAAATGGGAGAAAAATGCTTTTGGATTGCCTTTTTTGATGTCAAATTATCATTCTTTGATTAGGAAATATACCAATAACTGGAAAACAGAATGTACTTAAAGGGCCAATTTTTAAAGGGCAAATACATTATCTTTGATTACTTAATTACTAAGTTTCAAGACTAGCTGTCCTGAACCATTTTGGCAAGGTTAAAAATGCATATAAAATGAGTCTGAATTTCTATACTTCTTATCTTTATATCTATACTATATACTTTAAAATTAAAATGTATAGATTATAGATAATATAATATTTATGAAATATATTTTCAGAATCTATCATGTTGATTTCAATATAATATTATTGATATCAATATTATTTTGCTTACCCTGATACTAAAAGAGTAACATCATATGAAATTTGCCAACAAATATTCACCACTAAAGTATATTTAAGGTAAGACCAGGCATGGTAGTTCACACCTGTAATCCTAGTGCTCTTGGAAGCTGAGGCACGTGGATTGCTTGAGCTCAGGAGTTCAAGACCAGCCTGAGCTAGAGCAAGACCTCGTCTCTAAAAAGAGCCAGGTGTGTGGCAGGTGCCTGTAGTCCAAGCTACTCCTGGGGCTAAGGCCAGAGGATTGCTTGAGCCCAAGGGTTTGAGGTTGCTGTGAGCTATGATGCCTTGGTATTCTACTAAGGGTGACAAAGTAATGAATGTTTATTAAACATGCATACATTACCAAGTACATAAAGAGATAGCCACCATTAGGAGCTGGTGGTGCATATCTTTCCTACTGTGGTAGGCAGAATTCTGAAATGCGCCTCCAATATTTCTTGTCCTAATCCTTGACTATAAATATGATGAAATATCCTGTCTGTGATTATGCTACTTATACAGCCAAAGGGATTTGCCACATGGAATTAAGGTTATTAGTCAGCTAACTTTGAGTGAATCAGAGCAAAGTTGCTCAGGGTGTGCCTAATCTTATCTGATTTCCTTTAAAAGCAGAGAGTTTTCTTTCGCTGGTAGCATAAAGGAAAGTTGTATTTGAAGAACAAGAAGGATTTAATATGCTAATGCTGGCTCAAGGAAGGAGGGGCCCATATGGCCAGGACCCAAGATGGGCCTCTAGGAGCTGAAAGCAACCTGTGGTTGGCAGACAGCAAGAAAACAGGAGCTTCAGATTTATACCCACAGGGAATGGAATTCTGCCAACACCAGCTTGGAAGAAGACCCTGAGCTCCAGGTCAGATCTCAGCCTAACCGTCACCTTGATCTTGGCCATGTGCGGCCAAAACAGAGAACCCAGCTCTGTGGTCCTGAGATTCCTGACTAACATTTAGGAATGAGTTACAAAACACCATAGAAAATCATATAAATTATCCTGAAGAATGTATTTACATTGTAGTTGGAGAAATAAAAAAGAAGCTGGCAGGCAGGAAAATTAGTTGAACCCAATGGAAGACTTTCTTGTAAAGAGTATTGGCTAAAATCATGTCTAAGATGCCATAACAAAGAGATCCAAAAAATATAGTAGCTTAAACTAGAGAGAAATTCATTCCTTTCTTATAAAACCATACTGAGCAGGGTAGCTTTTCTCCAGCAGAACAAGCTCACCATTCTTGGTTTGTGCTTCTGTCCTGGAGCCCTTGGTGAGAGGCAGCTATTCTTGTTCTCTTGGCCCTATAGCAGGAAGGTGGAAGAGGCCAAGGAAACATGTGCATGTCTCTTAAGGGAAGGCCTGGAAGCAGTATATACCACTTCTGCTCGCATTCCATGGGCCAGAATTTAGAACCTAGCTGCATGAAAGGCTGACAAATGTCAGTTCTTGCTGAGCACCCTCTAGCTATATGAAACCTGAGTGCTACAGGGGAAGGAGGCAGATGGCATCTACCCAGAAGAAAAAATCATTTTACCCTAAGGACATTTGCACTCAAATGTTTATCGCTGCTTAATGCACAGTCACCAAGATGTGAGATCAATCCAAGTGCCCATCAGCACATGAATGGATTAATAAACTGTACTATATGTACACCATAGAATACAATTCAGCCATTGTGAGGGCCCAAAAAGGGCGCCCAAGCCAGGCTTAAATGTCAAAACACAGCCTGGAGACATCTACCCACCTCCTCCCAGCACAGAGAAATAATTTTCCGGATTGACCTCTCCCCTCCCTTGCACACTCCCTGTTACAGCCCAAACTGCAACTTCCCGTTGGCCTAGCTTTTCTACCGGCACAAAAGTTAATTCCATGCTGAAGCTCAAAATGGCGCCTGTTCCCGCGCCTGCGCAACCAGCTAATAGCCGGAGCTTCAAACCTGCCTATCAGCAAACGACACGCTCCCTTATACCCCACCCCTTCCTCCCCCTACTCACTTGTAAGCTTTAAAAACTGGCTTTCCGCCGCCATTAAACAGACCTTGACAAGAAACCTGCTTGGTCTCGTTCTCTCTTTCTCGCCCATTCTCTTTCAGGCTCAGTCCCCCTCGTCCCCACGAATAACCGCGTCCCGCAGGACGGGACAAAAATATGATTTTATCTGTTTTTGGCCCATCAGTAAGCATTTTAGAGTGTATTCTAGCACCTACTAGGAAGGTCTAAATAGTTCAGATAAGTAAACTCAGTTCTTAGGCAGTTAATAGTAAGCACGACTTAAATCATGGCATCTAATAAGACTTTAGTAATGAAGGCAGAATTTTGAATATCTCTGTCTGAATCTGGCCTTTATCTCTCTGTTTAGAACTATAACAGGAAAAATGAGGTGTTATATATTTGGGCCCCTGGATTAACTTCCTAGGGCTACCATAATAAATGACCACAAACTGATTTGCTGAAAACAATAGAAATTTATTCTTTCACAGTTTTGGAGGTCAGAAGTCTAAAATCAAAGCATCAGCAGAGCTGCACTCCTGAAGTCTTCTTCCTTTCTTTTCTCTTTTCTTCTTCTTCTTTTTTTTTTTTTTTGAGAAAGAGTCTCATGTTACTCTAGGTAGAGAGTTGTGGTGTCACAGCTCACAGCAACCTCAAACTCTTGCGCTTAACCGATTCTCTTGCCTCAGCCTCCCAAGTAGCTGGAACTACAGGCATCTGCCGCAACGCCCAGGAATTTGTTGTTGTTACAGTTATCATTGTTGTTTGGCAGGCCCAGGCTGGGTTCGAACCCTCTTGCCCTTCCTCTTGGTGTCTTTTCCTCCATGTCTCTGAGCCCCATAGCTCCCTCTCCTTTTTCTTATGAAACCAGTCATTGGCTTTAGGGTGTACTGCAAATCATTTCAAGGCCCTTAATTTAATTACATCTACAAAGACCCTATTTCCAAATAGGATCGAAGTTGAGACGAGGACTTATCAATCTGAAGAACACAATTTAATTCATTACAGACCCCAAATTCTAACATCTCATTATGAGCAGAGAACACTGAGAAACGCAGAATGACTGTCATTTGTGGAGCAAAGGACATGAGTCGTTTGAGGCTCTGGATCTGACCAGATACAAGGGTTAGGCTTTTGCAATTAGGACCCTCAGGGCTTTGACCTTGGCGATGGGTAGCAGTGCTTACATGATGCCAACTAACTGCTTTTGACTGCTGTGCAATTTTTTTAAATTAACTTTTTATTAAACAATATGCATCAGAGGTAGACTGTTCGATGAATTTTTACAAACTGAACACTTATGTAACCAGCAACCAGATCAAGAAACAGAACATTCTCAGGGCCCCAGAAGCCTCTTCAGCCCAGTCACAATCTTGTTAACTAATGTACTGATTTCTAGTGGCGTAAAGATTGTGTTTACTTGTGTAATTTATATAAATACAATCTTATGATATATACTTCCCTGTGTATATACCAGCTCCTTTCATTCAATCCTATATTTATGACATCATCGACCATCCACATTTTCCTTTAATGGTTGGTTATCATTCATTCTCATTGTTTTATAACAATTGGCTTTGGTTGAGGCAGGTGGTTTTAGCTTTAGAGAGCACGAGTCATGTAGAACCCTCACCTTGGTGGGTCACCTCAGCAGAAAGGTACTTCGTCCATAGGTAAGAGGCGACTTTACCTAGGCCTGGGGCAAGCTGGCCCTTAGCAAGTGGGGCGGTTCTCAGATGGACTTAGGAGTCAAACATAGCGAGGCAAGGATTGATTCAGGAGAGATGAGAGCATTTCCATACGCAGAGCAGGCGTTTCCAATGTTAGGAAGCAGCACGATTTCACCGAGTTCCTTGTTTTTAAGTTAGGAGGCCAGGACTCCAAACTTAAGCTCTGCCTGTTTTTCAGAATAGCCATAAGTTTTGAGTTTTAGAGTGTTCATGGCAGATTTCTTTAGGTAGTATAAAATCTACTACTCTAAAATTCTGTTCTTCATTTATGTGGCTTTAAATTGTTGGGGGGCCAAGAGAGGGAACTTCAGAGGAACAACTTAATTCCTGTAACTTGCCCACAGGTTCAAGAGAAACCCCTACTCTGTAATTTCAAAATGATTCTGGACTTGTTACTAAGGTAAACTCTGACTAGCGCTCTAAATGTCAGAGCCTCCAGCTGTGGCTTCATCGACAGAAGGGGAGTAGGTTTTATGAAGAAAAAATAAACAGAAAAGGAGTGAGATTTCTCATCATAAAGAGAAGGAGACCTCCTAAGTTTGTGGTAAAGAAATAAATCTATGTTATTAAAACATAGACATTTATTTATAGAACATAAACATTTATTTATAGAAATAAATCTATGTTATTAAATCTATGTTAGAAGTGTTATCAGCACTACTTTCTGATGGTGCTTGCAGAAGAAAATAGAACAGGGGAATATATTGTAGATAAATCTATGACAGAAATAATGTTTGGATTCCAGTGAAGTCCAATAGAAGAAGAAAAGCAAAATTTCACCTGCAAGCAAGCTGGCGTGACTTTAGGAACATTTGAGAAGTGTCTTCCTAGAGTTGCCCTGAGTTGCGCTGCTGAGTAAGAGTGTAAGAACCATGGGATAATCACTACAGGACTTACACAAGTTTGGGCAGACTTAGAGTGAGAGCCCAGAAAGATAAATGTAACATACTTGAGAAAATCATCTCATGAACTTTCTTTTTTTTGAGACAGAGCCTCAAGCTGTCACCCTGGGTAGAGTGCCGTGGCATCACAGCTCACAGCAACCTCCAATTCCTGGGCTCAAGCGAGTCTCTTGTCTCCGCCTCCCAAGTAGCTGGGACTACAGGCGCCCGCCACAACACCCGGCCATTTTTTGGTTGCAGCCGTCATTGTTGTTTGGCGGGCCTGGGCTGGATTCGAACCCGTCAGTTCAGGTGTACGTGGCTGGTGCCTTAGCCCGTTGAGCCACAGGCGCCGAGCCTGAACAGATTTTCTTACTCCAATTCTTTCTCTCACAACCTCTGTATCGCACCTGTGGTCTTTGGCAGTGCCACCTCTAGGGTGTAGGGAAGATAATTTTGACTGTAACAATTGCTCCGTGGTGGAAATTATGTTAAGTGTGGGGCAGGCACACCATTCATCTGTTGTTTCAGCTTCTTAGCTATCTGGATGCTTTTAAGGACGTAATCATGAGAGACTTGGTCACCATCCCTTCTGAGGTACAAAAGGAATGACACTCATTCCCTTAGAGACATCCCGGGCTGAGGCCACTCAGAACCCCTCTGGCTGAGACTGAGCAGAATCGGACATCAGGAGGGACTTTAATTTATTCAAACTCCAGTTTAATTTTAAAACTTCAGATTTTGACTTCAATTATAGGTTTTAATTTCCTTGAACCTTATTTAGCCTGAGAAAGAATTTATATGAGAGGATTTCGAACTATAACTCATGAGGACAAGATATTTTGATTTTAGGTTTTGATTTCCTTGGAATGTATCCTGTAAAAGGATTTATACTCTGGACTTTCGTGTGCCCCAGAGGAATTCACAATGGAAATGATTCTATTTCAATGCAGGTGTCTCTGTGTTGGTGTTTTATTGTTAGGTTGTTGTTTTTCGTAATCTGCTTCATGTTGATTCTAATGAGCCCTATTGGACTATGTAGTAATCACAGTTTGCAAGGAGAAAGGGAATAGGGAGTTGATCTTTCCAGCTTGGATACTGAGTAGCCTTGGAATACATTTAAACGTCCTTGCTGTTTTGTTTTTGAACTTCTGACAGCCAAACCTACCTTCCTACCTCTAGGAACAGTGGCTTGTATGGGGGAAAATTCTTCCTGATGGGGGGCAAGGTTGCCCACATGCAGGAATGTGCACTCCCCTTAGCATCATAAGCTTCGTGGGTAAGTCCAGTGAGTTCAGAGAGCAAAGAGTTGGGAACGTTAGGAGGAAACATATTTTCCCAACTCATGGTGGGACTTTTATTAGTGTAACACTCCTACCCTTTACCAGCCCTCATCCTCTCCTGGGCATGTGCCCCGTTCCTCTCTCCCTCTGTCTCTCCCTGCCTGCAGTGTTTATTCTGTTCTGCTCCGTCTGTAAGTTTTTCCTGAACAGACCCTGCAGGGGAAGGGAGAAAGCTGCAAGGGCCAATGGTTGATCGCAGACAGGTCAGCGGAACTGAGGGTGTTAGCCAACGCACCTGTACGCTACAGCTACAGCCCTGTTTCAGTCTTCTGTCTGCCTTTCAATTGACATTGAACTAGAGATGGGGAGTGTCACAGGGTCTCTTAAACCCCAACACCTTCCCTAAGGCAATAATTATAAACACTTTCTTGCATACCTTTTAGAGTATTCTATGTGTAAATAAACTTATATGTGTCTCTCTGTGTGTGTCTGTGATTTCTCCCCCAGTATGCTTTGAAATGGGTCAGAATAGTTCTTTAAGCAAATTAATTTCAAAGCCATTCTGCATTAGAGGCAGAAGAATCATTCTTTGTATTTCCCATTCTAAACTGTAATATAAAGTAATATATACACCTATAGTGTTGTTGTAAGAATTAAATGTAATGTACTTTCAACTGTGCCTGGCGTGCAGTGAGTGTCCAATAAGTACTATTATTTGAGTTAGCAATTAGAAAGCACATATACACAAATAGTGACATACAGCACACCATGTCCTGAATCCCATTCTTTTTTGCCTTAACTGTTATAGCTTAGATGTAGGTCTCCACCAGCACAAACAGAAACCATCTGATACCTTACTGGATGGCTGTATTACAATTTGTTCAGCCAGTTCCTATTGATGGATTTAGTTTCTCCCTTTTTGTTCTTGACATGTTACTATAACGGATTGTGCATGTCAATCTATATATGTGCAAGTACATCTGTAGTTCAAATTTTTGGAAGCTTCCCTACTGGGGCAAAGAATATTGAACAACCATTTAAAGAATGCTGGTTTGGGTGGCACCTGTGGCTCATTGAGTAGGGCGCCAGCCCGTATACTGAGGGTGTCAGGTTCAAACTCAGACCTGGCCAAACTGCAACAAAAAAATAGCTGGGCGTTGTGGTGGGCACCTGTAGTCCCAGCTACTAGGGAGGCTGAGGCAAGAGAATCGCCTAAGTCCAGGAGTTGGAGGTTGCTGTGAGCTGTGTAATGCCACGGAACTCTACTGAGGGTGACAAAGTGAGACTCTGTCTCTACAAAAAAAGAAAAAAAAGAATACTGGTTTGGAGGGGCATTGAGACGTTGAAATATGAGGAGCTGGCTACATTTCTTTGTTTGGCCCTATTCTCTAGCTGTGAGCCATAGAAGGAAAAAACAAGACAAGACAAACGCTCATTTCTTTTCATGGCATTCACTTCAAGAAATTATTATCCACAGCCCAGGCCAGCACCCACCATCACTGTCAAGGTGGCCGATTCCCTGGAGAGGAGAGAGAAGCAGGGGTCCAAACCCAGGTCTGCTGATTCACTTTGTACAGCCTTGGGCAAGTCTGTCTTTTCACTTAAAAAATTTCAAGGAAGTAAATAATTTATGGAGGAGAAATCAAACACCACTTGTGATCAGAATTAACATCAGCCAGGAGAGACAGATGGACAGTTGTGTGCGCAGAGGTGTCCTGAGAAGGACATGATGTAGGTACTGTTCTAACTGAGAATCGATCACGAAGAAGCTCCAGAAAACCCAAATGAGGGATGACTGAGTTACAGAAAAGGAGGAAGGATTGTATTCTTAAAACAAAAGTCACAAAAGTAAAAGAAAGGCTATTCAAATGTTCCAGCTCTGTACAGTCCAATATGGTAGCCACTGGCCACGTGTGCACATGGTAACCTCCCTCATTTCATAGAAAAGAAAACTGAAAGGAAGGTCTAGAAATGTCAAGCATCTCCTCAAGGTGATAAAATTATTTCTCAAAAAATTGATAGATATCATTGTGACAAATCAGTTTTAGGTTTACAAAAAACTTGTGTGTGGAAAGTACAGAGAGTTCCCATATACCCCTCTTCCTCCAATTTCCCCTTTTATTAACATGTAGCATTAGGTGGCTTCTTTCTTACAATTAATGAGCAAATACTGTTATGCTATTCTTAAGTCAGTACTTTGCTCCTTCTGTTGTTCTATGGTTTTTGACAAATGTGTGATGACATATACCCGTCACCATCACAGCATTAAAGAGAAGAGTTTCATTGCCCTAAACATCCCCTATGCTGTCTTATTCATCCCTTCCTCCTCTCCTGCAAATCCCTGGAAAATCTTATAACTGAATTTTTGCCTTTTCCAGAATGTCACTTACTTGGAATCACATACCATGTGGCATATAACACACAGACGGGCTCTTCGCATTTAGCAGCACGCACTTGTCTTTCCGAGCTGTGACGGCTCGTTAGGTTTCAGCCCTGAAGAACACTCCATTGTCCGCCTGCATCACAGTTTGTTGATTTATTCACCTACTGAAGGACATCTTGGTTCTTTCTAAGTTTTGTCCATTAAAAATAAAGCTGCTATATCTGTGTACAGGTTTCTGTATGGACAGAAATGTTCAGCTCCTTTGGGTAAATACCAAGGAGTGTAATGAATTTCTGGATCATATGGTAAAAGCATGTTTAGCTTTGCAAAACCTGCCAAACTGTCTTCCAAAGATTTGAGCATCTTTTCATATGCATATTTGCCATTGGTATATCTTCTGTGATGAGATGTATGTCAAGTTCTTTTTAAAAATTAGGTTGTTTGTTTGTGCATGTCATTTAATTCTCACACAACTTCTGGAGTTACCCTGAAATGAAATGCTGTTCCAATTTCATCTGCTCAGGTTAAGCGGCTTGCCCTAAGTCACACACCCAGGGGACCGGCATGCAGCTTCCCAGTTCTGGGCTCCTTCAGCTCTTTTACCAACTAGTCTATTCCCCCACCCCCTGTTGAAAGCAGTCAAGGATAAGATCGCAAATTTCTGATAATCCCAGGCAGGCTTCCTGGAATTGGTGTGAGGGACCTGGGGGACACCTCAGAATAGCTGTGCTCAGGACTCCACCCACAGGAAACCCCGTGGTCTGTGATGCCTCCGACTGCTGGTTTTGACCATCTGGGCCTGAGTACAGTGACACAACCTGCTCAGGACTTTCCTGGACACTTCTTGTGGCTGGGCCTTGTGCTGGACTGTGGGGCAGTGGGTGGAAGTGGGGAGGAAATTCTACTAACTGCTATGGCTTTTTCTTCTGGGGAATTCCACTCTCACCCCACAGCCCTTTACTGCCATCAAAATATGCTTTCTTTCTGAAAAATTAGGAAGTAATTGACACCTGTCACTTCGACTCATCAGAGCTCTGTTCCCCTTACGTTTTCATCTTCCCCTTGCACTCCCCACCTCGTCCCCAGGAGCCATCATCAAGAAGCACTCTGTTAGTGCCAATTTCTGGATGGGCAGGGAGTATTTAAATTTTCCTGCTATGTTTAATTGTCATTAGAACATAAACAAAGCAAAAATAATTCTCTCTGTAAAACCTGAACCTCACAGATAAAGTCCTGCAAAACCAGATAGCACCTATTATGTCTCTACACTGGGCCCACCTCTAAGGCCGTGGGCAGGGCAAGACCAGCAGAATTCTCAGGGTCTCAAGCATTTTCCTACCCCAGGCTTCCTGGGGCCTAAAGGTGTGCACAAAGGTAGCAGCTTTCAGGAACGTGAACCCAGAAGAGAGGCCCGCATAGGCCTGGAAGTGGGTCAGGAGTCTTTGGGAAGAGGATTCTGGGGTCTCAGGTTCTCAGTGTGATCTGGAGTGGGGAGTGCCACTTAGTGGAACTCTATTCCAAGAGAAAGATCCAGGGAGGGCCAGAGGATACCACAGACCTCGATTTAAGGGCATTGTCTCCGGGATCCTTCCCCTCACCCCCACTGAGAGCCAAAACAGTTACCAGGTTTCCTTTAACTTCCTGACATAGGGATTACTGTATATGTTCTCACAGAGAATAGAAGGTGTTGTTTTGAGGGCTACCCTCCCCATGAATAATATCATACCATATATGTTATTCTGCAACTTGCCTTTGTCGCCTACTCTCCAGTGGGGATTTTTCTACGTGGGTCTATGCTTCTGTTCTATCTGGGGCTTAGTGTCCTGGGAGTTCAGATTATACTACAGTTCAGCTACAGAACAGGAGTATTGGCGTAGCACAGGTTCTGTGCTATAAGGTAGTATGCACATTCCCAAGAAAACTCGCATTCTGTAACATGGCGCCCTGAAGAAAGCAGGCTGAAAATAATAGGTTTGGGCAGGCCTGAAACAGATGAGACTTACTAATACAGAAGTAATAAAAACATTAACTGATGCCTTGGGAGAAAATCAGGCAACAGCTCTGTGTCGGGGAAGCGCCTGTGGGGACATTAAAACCTGCACACAATGGCAGAGACACCACTGGCTGCAGGTGCTGAGATGGCACAGATGGAAGTGACCTCCGAGCCAGGTGGGCAGAGGAGGAAGTGCAACGTGCTTCCTGGGATGAGTCTCTCTAGGGAGTGGACCCCAGGTGCTGGCACGCAGTTGACACTCTCTTAAAATAGAGCTGAAAGGGCTCTTACTTGAGCAGAGGCCAAGTGAAGAGCATTTCCCTTTTTTGCTGAAGGAATAATTCTATTCCTGCTATGTCAGCTCTATTTGCTAGGAAAATTCCATGTGGACCAACCCAATGTTCACTTTATAACCACATAATCTCACTACTTCTGGGCTCTTTGGTATTACAGAAAGATGGGTTGGAGAAGAAAAGATGGTGTGAAGATGACTACAGCATAAGATGTGCCCAGTGAGTATGTTTAATGGAAAAAAGAAATGGAGGGAAGGAGGGAAGGAAGGAGGGAGAGAAGGAAAGCAGAAGGAAAAAAGAAAAGAAAGAGAGAAGGGGAAGAAGGGTGGGAAAAAGGGAAAAAAGAAAAGAAAGAGGAAAGGTCCAAGAATAATGGAAGGAAATTGATAGTGAATATCCTTGGTCCCTACTTAACACCATCAAGTTCAGCAACGTCTACATGAAGGTCTCGGGGCCTCTGAAGGCCCTTGATGACATGTTTGCTGGTCTGAGGGAAAATAAAATACTCTGCCTATGGGTAGAAAATATTCCTAGAGGGATTCTCCTTACTCTGAGATTATGTCTTATTTTTTTTGTTATTTAAATGTCCTTTTTTGTGAAAGAAGAGTGATAGAGAATTAGATTCCGGTATCTGTATGTATCCATACATATATCCTTATCTAGCAGAGTACAAAGCAGTCTGCCTTTTCTAGGCTTTCAAGTTTTTTGTGAAGTTTTGCTGATCTGCCAAATGTAAAAGGCTGAAAACCACTGAATTTTCAGCCATATCTGGCCATCCTGGGAAAACCGTTTCCAGTCTATTCCTCACATCTGGACTCCTCCAAGGGGAAAGTCCTGTCCTGTAACCTTCGGGTAAAATTTATATGAGGTATTTCCCCTAAGTGCAGATCTTTCTATTTCAGAAAGAAAGGTGCTTTAAAGTCTCCTTTGAATTTGATGCTGTGGAAGTTCCCTTCAGTTCTAACTTCTGATATTTCACAAAGTAAATGGGGGAAACTTTGAGGTTCAAGCCCCAGAGAGCGGAGTGGACCCCTAGATCTACCATTGTTGACCTTGATTGCCAGTCCCATTCTCTGAGTGCTCTTCTGGTCTCCCTGGATCTCCCTTTACCTGCTGAAAGGTGTGGTCATGGAAGAAGAGACTGGAACACAGACTCAAGAGAACAGTACTCAGAACGTGAACTTGTTCTATGTGGACCAAAGGCATATAACCAGATTTATCTCTGGTTAAGAGGAAGTGAAGCCAAACTAGGGGTTCCCCCCAATGGACTATAGCCCAGAGCCTCAGTCTAAGGCACTCTGGGCTGGCTACCACCATTGTTGCACCATCTGTGGGCTGGGTCACACTTGCACTTGACGAGCTCAGGCCAGCAGTGGTGTGTTCATCTGAACATGGAGGAGGCTGACCAGATCATGTCTAAGTCCTCTTCCAGCACCGTGGTTCCATGACCCCACCCTCCATACCTTAACCAATGACAATCAATCATTCAGGGGCAGGCTCAGGAAAAGGCACAAGTCTTTAAAAATCCAATCTGAGGGCGGCTCCTGTGGCTCAGCGAGCAGGGCGCCGGCCCCATATATCAAAGGTGGCGGGTTCAAGCCCGGCCTCGGCCGAACTGCAAAACAAAAAACTCGGCCGAACTGTAAAACAAAAAAATAGCCGGGCGCTGTGGCAGGCGCCTGTAGTCCCAGCTACTAGGGAGGCTGAGGCAAGAGAATCGCTTAAGCCCAAGAGCTGGAGGTTGCTGTGAGCAGTGTGACGCCACGGCACTCTACCCAGGG
>CAUYON010104165.1:0-10230 GCA_963573935.1 Arctocebus calabarensis | reverse complement strand
TTTTGGAGTATGTTCCATGGGGTGAGGAGAAGAGTGTGTATTCAATTTTATTAGGATGAAAAGTTCTGTAGATGTCTGTTAAATCCAGTTGTTGAATGGTTAAGTTTAAATCTAAAATTTCTTTACTTAGCTTCTTTTTGGAGCATCTTTCCAACAATGCTAAAGGAGTATTAAAATCTCCAACTCCTATGGAACTGGAGGAAATCAAGTTACTTATGTCTATTAGAGTTTTTCTTATAAATTGAGGTGCATTCAGGTTGGGTGTGTAAATACTAATAATTGAACTCTCATATTGAGTATTACCTTTAACAAGTATGAAATGTCCATCTTTATTCTTCCTTACTTTGGTTGGTTTAAAGCCTATTGTATCTGTGAATAAGATTGCAAAACCTGCTTTTTTCTGTTTTCCATTAGCCTGGAATACAGATGACCATCCTTCCACCTTCAGTCTAAATTTATCTTTTAATGTAAGATGAGATTCTTGTATGCAGCATATATCTGACCTGAATTTTTGTATCCAGTCATCCAACTTGTACCTCTTTAGAGGACAGTTTATACCATTCACATTAATTGAAAGTAATGATAAATCTTTAGAAAGTCTAATGGACATCTTTAAACCTTTCGTCCCTGTGGAAGTTGAAATTTGATAAAAAGTTTCTGGGTGAGTATACTTTTGTGGTGGAGGATTACACTTATCACTATGGAGGATAGGTCTGAGACTATTCTGGAGAACTGGTTTAGTGATAGCAAATTTTTTCAACATGTGGATGTCATTAAAATATTTAATTTCTCCATCATAAATGAAACTCAGTTTAGCTAGATACAGTATCCTGGGTTGAAAGTTATTCTATATTAGGAGATTAAAAGTTGATGACCATTCTCTTCTAGCTTGAAAGATTTGATCAGAGAGATCTGAAGTTATTCTAATATTCTTCCCCTTGTAGGTAATGACTTTCTTACGTCTGGCTGCTTTTAGAATTTTCTCCTTCATATTAGCTTTAGTGAACTTAGTTATGATGTGCCTGGGAGATGTCTTATATGGGTTGAGTCATGCTGGGGTTCTAAAACTATCTGCTATCTGAATTTCAGAATCTCTTGGCATGTCTGGAAAGTTCTCCTTCATATCTCATAAAGAAGTGACTCTGTGCTTTGTGACACCACTCCATTGTTTTCAGGTATCCCTATAAAGCAAATATTGATTTTCTTTGAGTTACCCCAGAGCTGTCTGAGAGAATAATCCGTTTTTGCCTTCCATTTCTCTTCCTCTTTGGAAGTTTGGGAGTGTTCGAAAGCTTTGTCTTCCATGTCAGAAATCCTTTCTTCTGCTTGCTCCATTCTGTTACTGAGGGATTCTACTGTATTTCTCAGGTCTTTGAGGGCTGCAATTTCTTGTCTCAATGTGTCAAAATCTTTGGTCATTTTGTCTTTGAATTCATTGAATTCTTGAGACATCTTTTGGGTCATCTTTTGGATTACTGCTTGAAATTCTAATTCCATCATTTCCTCCATTTGGTTGATCTTATTTGCTATCCAGACTCTGAATTTGATTTCTGACTTCTCATCCATTTGTTTATGCAAGGGATCTTGTGCTGTATCTACCTTTTCATTCCTTGGGGAAGATGATCTACTCTGATTATTCATATTGCCTGAGTTTTTCTGTTGAATCCACCTCATGATTATTTTTTACTGTTGCCTATGACCGTCCTCAGAGTTGGGGAAGTGTCTCTCACAGGTCAGACCCCGGCAGGATCACTCTGTTGCTGGATCTTTGTAGGGAGTGACCCTGTGTAACTCTTCTGGGACTGCCCCACCCAGGGAGTTCTGGCTGTGGGAGCATCTCCGGAGTGTGGCACTCCCAGATCAAGCAGCAGGGCATGGGATGGTGCATGCAGTTCTGGGAGTGCCCGTCACCCAGTGAACTTTACAAAGGGAGCCTGCTCCTCCAGCAGTCTCTGGCTGGGAGGAGGGCTCCGGAGGGAGGAAACAGGTCACACTGCCTCTTGAGTCCCTGGCCAGACGGGCGGTGCCTGTGCGGAGGCAGAGAGGATAGGGGAGGATGCAGGTTGTGCAGCTCCCAAAGTTCCTGGTCCGGGCAGGCAGGCGGAGGCCTGGCAGGTTCCCGGCAGAGTTCCTGGCCTGTGTGGGTGGGAGGTGGAGGTCCAGCATGCAGGTCCCTGCAGAGTCCCCGGCCATGGCACACAGTGAGCCAAGGCCTGGATGAGTCCCTGGCTGCTGCAAGCGGAGAGCCAAGTCCCAGTGGGTGCGGTTCAGAGCCACGAGGTTTCCCTGGCCAGGGCTGGCAGCAGGTCAAGTTCCAGCAGGGTGCCAATCAGGGCTGCGTGTGGGTCCTGGCATTTTCCCTGGCCACAGCAGATGGCGGGTCGATGCTGGGCGGGCACACAGATTGAGTTTCTGGCTGCTGTGGGCGGCAGGCCTGGGGCACAGATCAGAGCCAGGTGAAGGGCCCAGCAAAGACCCTGGTTGTAGCAGGCAGAGAGCAAAGGCCCGGGAGTGGCACAGATCTGCACCGCACGAGAGTCCTGGTGGAGTTCCTGGCTGCTGCTGGTGGTGCACCAAGGCCTGGCGGGGTGACAATGCAGCTGCGCAGGTGTCCTGGCAGAGTTCATGGTCACTGCGGGTGGCAGGCCGAGGCCCACCCGGTAGGGTACCAATTGGGCTGGGCAGGGGTTCCAGCAGAGTCCCTGGCCCCAGCGTTTGGTGGGCTCAGCTGGGGTGGAGTGGAGCCTGTGGTTCATGGCAGAGCCCCTGTCCTGGGGGCTGGTAGGGGCTCAGCAGGCCCAGAGTCTCTTACCTAGTGGGCCGCCTAGTCCAGCAGATAGGGAGGCTGGGTGCTGCTCAAGTCTTCTTCCCTCAGTTTCAGCGGAGGTCAGGCATCTGGTGCGTCAGGTAAGAGGGGAAGGGTGTCCTAGAAGTTCAGAATAGTGGAACTGTGGGAAAAATGTCATTTGAACTAAACTGCAGTTAGTTGATGTAAAAATTTTAAAGTATATGTAGGGAAAGGTGTTAAAGATTATCTTGCCTTTTATATGATATGGAAGCTAACCATAAAAAAACTGATATTTCTCCCTGAGGTGTGATGGGTTATCCAGGGAAAAGTTCAGTGGAAAATGAACTGTGAAATAACCTCTAAATATTTCTTAAAGGCAGAGAACTGGCTTGTTCTCACTTGTTTAAAGGGTGAGTTGGACAGGTAGGTTTGCTTCTTCATTGGTTAGGTGTTAAAACTTCTACTCAGTGAGGGAATACAACATGTTTTTAAATAGCAGGGCAAAGGGCAAAAACAAGTTATAAGTTTTTAAGAGCAGAGAATGTAGAAATTGCTATGTTATATGTCATGAGTCAAGTGTTGCTATCCACGAAGTAGATAATGACCTCAATATTGCATATCTAGGAAACATTTTTACCACATGCCTTATGAATTTGATCAAACATTTTGAATTTTATTTTCCATTAAAAGAGATCCATGCTTGGGAAATCTGTGCATCCCGTAGATATGTTTTATCAAAAGATAATTTAAATTTAACCATAACTGCATAGGCTAGATTATAGAAATGGCAACTACTGAAGGGGATTCAAGATGTTTTGAAAATACTTTTGCTTTCAGTTTGGAAAAAAGTTAAAAAGTAATGTTCTGAGCTTGCTGAAAATTATGCTAACGTCTCTTTCCTCACTTCTATCAATACACCACTGTGAGACTGGTTTCTCTACTCTGAGTGTTACTAAAATAAAATATAGAAACAATTCAGGCATACATTATCCCCTACAAGTAGCGTGGCTGATCTATCCTAAAATAGGTAAATTAACAAATTAAAAATAAGGTAATTGTCCTATTAAAAACTTTGAAAATTGGTATAGGCTACTTTTCTTCATTGTATCAGTCTTGATTTTAATATGGACAATCAGTTTCACTTGTAACTTTTTGCATATGCTACAGCAACATTATGAGAGCAACAGTGATTTTCTTCATTTTTCAGTTTATAAATATTAAAATAAAATTTTATGTGTTGAGACTAACAATAAACTTATCTGGCCTGCATTTGTACATCCTTTACTTCTTTTACTAGTAATTCATTTTTAGCATATTTTATAAAAGCTTTGCTCACCAGCATGTTTGAAATGATCAAGTGGTCCTTCTGTGTGGCTAGCTGGGAAGCACAGCCCTGACTTTGAGTTTCTTCTTGGGAGCCTTTATGTTAGTTGGCATCTCACTGTGCTGCACTCTGCACCCTTCTCCAGAGGCTGCTTGCCTGGGTCACCTCTGGGTTTGGTTTAAGCAGTTATTGGGAGCCTCCACAAAGAAAGCTTGACAATAGAGGATGTTATCCAGAAATATTATTTATCTTAGTCTTCCAAGTGGACCAACATGGTTTTTTCAGTACCTACATTTGCCTATGCTCCGAGGACCTGCGAGCTGCAGTTCCCCTTTGAGTCGTTAGCAGTGGGGTGTGCGGGCGGGTCCTTGTTGCCAAAGGCAGTAACCTTTCCACTAGTTTTGTGCTGCCCTTCTCTCAGCATGGGAGCCGTTTCCTTTCCCCACTGCCCTCTTGACATCAGGCTCCCTTGCTTTGTCCTCCTCTCTTTCTGGCAGCTTCTTAATCTCCTTTTCCGCTCCCTCGGCCCACATCTTCATCTTTCCTTGAGTCTCCTGCCCTCCTCTCTTCAGACCTCTGGCTGTGGCTTCAGTAACCCTCTGCCCAGATTCTAGTCCTGCCTCTCTGGCCTGTACTCAGTCGGCCTTACGATGGCAAGTCTTAGCAGCCCCTCTGACACAGTGTGGCCATGGTCACTATCTCGCTTGTCACCCAGTCCAGAGGCCTGGCCATCTCCCCTCTCTGCCTGTCACTCAGATGTGGAGGAGGGCCTGGCGTCTGCTGCCTGATGCCTCTGGGCCTTGCCTGCTCTCCGTCCGTGCCCTGCCTGGGCTCAGGCCCTCTCACTCTCCTCTGCACCATGATGTTCTTCCCCATCTTGTGTCCAGGCTCTTTCCTCCAGCTCAGCCTCCAAAGTGGCACTTGAGTTTTCCCTCAGAAAATCAGTTCTGATCTGAACTGACCTCCCTGGGGCCTCAGACCCTTTGTAGCCTGGCCTGCGTGATGATCTGGGCTCATCTCTGGTGACTGTGCCTACCTGGAACCCGAAGTCATGCTGAACACTGGCAGGGTCTGTGTTACCCAGAAAAATGAATCCAATATCATCACATAGAAACTTTGAGCAAGAGAGGATATGGAAACTTCTGTCTAGCAGGGGATACTATATGGGAAGAACAGTACAGTACCTTATTTACTAAAGGAATTTGTAAAACGTCCCTTCCATTAAGGGCACTCCTTTATTGTGGTTATCAATAACATGTAGTTGTTTTAGACACTTTCAAAGATCTCTCTCTGACCATGGACCTTCTGGTTTCTTTTTTCACAAGATCTTAGCCTTTCAACCACAGATTTCCTCTCTCTGGGCCTGCGGGAGGGCAGCAGGATCACTTGCCCACCTGACTCTCTCCTCCAGAGGACCTTGTGGGTGCCTTGTCAGGTCTTTGGCTCTGCCCCCCAATTTATCAGGGGAGTCAACTGTGTTTGGGTGATGAGTAAATGAATCCTCCTATGCACTAGAACTAAATCAGTGCTTCTCAGATCTTAACATGCATGAGACTGTATTAGGTTCTGTTGAAGAACCAGAGAAACAGAACCAATAGTGTACATATAGCTGGATAAGAGGGGAGACCCTCTCTCATGATTATGGAGCCTGGGAAGTTTGATGATAATGGCATCTGCAAGCTGGAGACCCAGGGAAGACAGTGGTGTAATTCAATCCGAATTTGAAAGCCAAGAACCAGAGGAGCCATAGTGTAACCTTCAGTATGAAGCTATAAGCCTGAGATGTGGGTAGGGTGGGAGCTGGTATAAGTCTGTGAATCTTAGAGGCCTGAGGACCTGGAGCTCCGATGTCCCAGGGAAGAAAAAGATGGATGGCCCAGCTTCAGAGGAGAAAACATCTGCCCTTCCTTCAGTCTTTTGTTCTATGTGATCCCTGAGCTGATTGGTCCCTGCTCACACTAGTGTGGGTGGAGCTTCCTTCCTCAGTCCACTGAGTTAAATGCTAATCTTTTCCAGAAACACTCTCATGGACATGCCCAGAAATAATGTTTTACCAGCTGTCTGGGCATCCCTTACCCCAGTCAAGTTGACACCTAAAATCCACCATCCCAGAGATTCTTCTGGGGATCTTGTTAAAATGTAGATGATGCTTTAATAGATCTGGGGGGGACTGAGGTTCTTTGTTTCTAACAAGCTCCCAGATGATCTTGACACCCCTGTTCCAGTCACCGTATGTTGAATAGCTAGGGATTAGACTAACCAAAACCAGGGGCAGCACTCGTGTTGGGCCACCCAGCCCTGTGAAGAGCAGCCCAGCTGTCATCTTTAGTAGGAGTAGTGCCAGGGCATTCTAGGAAGCCTTCCCACATCTGCTCAGGGAAAGCCTTTTCTTCAGGACAGGGTGTGTGGGCTGCCCTCCCACCTTCCTGCCTCATTTGAAGAGCTCCTTGGAAGGGCTGTACATGAGATAGAAAGGGCATGAGGGGCTGTCCCAGGTGGGCAGTCTGCCAGCTGACTCCGAGTCTGCATCTAATGAAGGGGCTCCACTGGACCTCCATGGCTGCCTCCTATTCTGCCACCACGTGCTGGCACCTCAGGCCACCAGCATTCCAACTCTAAAGATCATCTTGAGGCAGAGTGCCTGATGCCAAGTTTTGAAATTTTTGTTAATGAACCTAACAACCTTTTTGGCAGAAAAAACCCAATATATAATAAACTATTAATATCTACCCACATATCAGCATAGTTCACATACTTGTCATTTTTAAATGGTTCAGTAGTTACAGTTCCCTTAAATTGCCTGGGTAGGCCATGTGTACTTGGCACATCTCCATTTTTTTGAATTTTTTTTCTTGTATTGTAAGTGGTGGAGCTTACTCAACTTGCAGTCGCCTTGGGCAAGCCTTTAAAATTGGCAGGTCAAATTTTTGATTTTTGCAGTGTTCTTCCCAATTGTAATTACATAATTGTTTGCATGGGTACACATTTAAAGTCAGCCTCTCTCGTAGATTGTCAGTTCCAGGAGGATAGTCTCCTGGTCTCTGTCTTTGCAACCTTTTCAGCAGTGGGGATATTGCCTGGAAAGCAGGAGCTCAGTGAAACAGGTCCAGCTAGGCTTGAGGGTGATCAGGGGTGCTTTCCACAGGCTCCACCTGCCCCTCAATGTGTGGCGAGTACCTGGATGGACCAGGCATTTTGTCAGACACTTGGGAAACGCTGAAGGGTGTTCTGGACCATGCCTGCAGGAGGAAAAGGGAAGGAAATGCCTAGATATATTTCATTGTGATAAGTTCCAGAAAATGTGGAAGCTTAGGGTTCTACAGGAGTGTAGAGGAGGAGGACTGAGGCTGGGGTGTCCAAGAAGTCCACTAGGAGACAGGAAGGAATAAATTGGGTCCAGAATGCTCCTGTGCATTCCTGAGAGGCCTGCAGGCTGGTGGACATCTCCATAGCTGTTGTGGTAGGCAGAGCCCCGCTACCAAAATCTCAGCTTTGTGTTTACTGGTTAGCTCCTTTAAAGCTCATTTTTAAGCTCTTTGTAGAGATGGTACATTAGTAAACCACGGGTTATGGTGGAAGCATTTCACAAACAACTGTGCAATGCAGTCGTCTTGATGCCCCTTAATCATAGATAATCACCGTCAAGTGCCATGTCTGTCACGTGTTAGAGGCAGTGCCTATCCTGTGGAACAAAATGTACCTACTCATAGAATTGTGGACTCATTGCATTTGTTTGGTTGAGCTAGAAGTGACATGTAGCATGACTTAAAATTGAAAAAAACAAAAAGCAAAACGAGAAAGGCCAAGTTGTGCTAAACTATGATTTCTGACTTTATCTCATGAAAGTTAGTAAATAAAGTCGTAGAATGGAATAATAAATTACTGATTTACAGGGTGTTTCCTCTTGAGTCATAGTGTGAGAAAGTGTCATTGTTTTTCACTATCTAGAAATGTCATTGCCAATGACTGGAATACTTAGGAATGTCCAGACACTGGACATTCCGTGTGCTCTTGGAATGCCCCCTCCCCACTCCTGTTCCTTCACACCTCCCTTCCTGCTTGTTCAGTTTCATGTAAAGTAGTTGCAAGATTGGGCCCAAACTTCTATTGGCATTCATTGAGCTGAAAATAGTCTCTTGTGGCCACCAGTTAATTTTCTTTTTCTTTTAAGGTATATCATGATAATAAGTTTATTGTATAGAAGAATATAATGTGATTTCTACATTTATCTCAAAGCTAGTAGATATTATTCCTCAGCTGCTTATGAAATGATTTTCTCAGATTTTTAAAAATCAGATATAAAATAGTGGCACTTAAGATATTGGCATTTGGACTTCTTAAAATTGATATGCTTATTTCCATACAGTATCTGTCTTTGTCTCATCTTATGTGGTTATACAGAAATAATATACAGGACAACTCCCCAAACAATGAGGATTTGGTGAGACAATTTAGTTTTTTAAATTTATTTTTATATTTTAATTTTTCATTTTGAAATAATTGCAGAGCTTCCAAAAGTTGCAAAAATAGGCTAGGCACAGTCACTCACGCCTGTAATTACTTCACTTTGGGAGGATGAGGTGAGAGGGTCACTTGAGGCCAAGAGTTTGAGACCAGCCTGGGCAACATAGCAAGACTTTGACTTTATAAGAAAAAACAAGAATTAGCCAGGTGTGGTGGCACATGCCTGCAGTACTAGTCACTTGGGAGGCTAGAGTGGAAGGATGCTGGATCCTAGGAGTTCCAGATGCAGTGAGTAGTGATTGTGCCACTGCACGGCAGTCTGGGCAATAGAGTGAGACCCTGTCTCTTTGCCCTTCACTTAATTTCCCCAAGTGTTCCCATCTTATAAACCATAGTTTAAGCATTAAACTCAAGAAGTTGGTATTGCTATACTTCTTTTAACTATTCTATAGACTTGTCATTGTCCCACAAATGTTGTAGCATCCAATTCTGCTTCCAATCCAGGATCAGCCATTTTATTTTACTTGTCACATCTCTCTAGTCTGTGGTCTGTGGCAGTTTCTCAGTCTGTGTTTTTATTTCATGACCTCGATCCTTTTGAAAAGTCCTAGTTATTGATTTTGTAGAATGGCCCTCAAGATGGGTTTGTTGGTGATTCCTTGTGATTGATTTCAGGTTATGCATTTTGAGAGAAATAACCCCAGAAATCTGCCCCTTGCTCAGTCCATCACATGTGGGGGTTCATGTTGCTGATGTCTCTTGTCACTGCTGATGACCGCTTTGATCACATGGGCAGTGGTATCTGTATAACTTCACTTAAAAAGTTACTGTCCTCTCCTTTGTAATTAATAAACATTTCATCAGGAGATACTTGAAGGTTATGTAAATATCCTGATTCTCATCATGCTTTTACACTTTTTGATAATTCTTGCCTGTGATGATCATTACTGTGGTGCCTGCCAAACAGTAATTTTCTGTTTCTATGACTTCATCTGTACTTACTTATTGGAATTTTACAGTGAAGAAGAGCTTTCCTTCTCTATTTATTAATATTAGCATGGACTTGTGGATATTTGGTTTATTCTAAGGGTTATAACCAAGTACTATCATTTGTTTTGTTGCTCAAATTGTTGTAGATTTGACCACTGGGAGTTCTTTATAGATGATTCTTGTGTTCTTTAGACGTTTCTTGATTATATATTTTTTGAACCTATTTTCTGATATCCCAAGAAGTTTCATGTTTGTTTTGTATTCACCCTGCCCAGTCCTGGAGCCAACCATTTCTCCAAGGAGCCCTGTTTGCAATTAGTATAGAACGGTGCTTAGAAACCAAGATCTTGGAGGCTAGAGGTGCTCACTCACATGGGAGTGTTGTTGTGTTTATACCTTTTCAGAGCACAGAGCTAGGAAATATATATAATATATTGATATAAATGAATACCTACTTCCCTTTCTCTATCAAATAATTTGAGTTTGTTTTAATTTTAAATCAACCCCATAAGTCTTTTTTTTTTTAATTTAATTTTATTTTTTTTATTGAATCATAGCTGTGTACATTAGTTCAACCATGGGGTACAGTGTGGGGGCTTCACATGCAATCTGAGATATTTTATCAACCTGATTGACATACCATTCATGATATTTTCTCGTTTAC
>CAUYON010104164.1:0-22389 GCA_963573935.1 Arctocebus calabarensis | reverse complement strand
TAGGTCACACGGGGCTCTGTGGCTCCTCAGCCAGTCCACCAGTTATGTCGGTGTTGGCAGGGGGGGAGGTGAGGCCTGACAACCTGGGTACTTGATAGGGGCTGGGGCAATTCACTCAGTTCCAGCCCTGTCCCTGATTGATATAAAGTAGATGAAAAAGCTGATAGAACAGAACAAGTTTGCAGAATTTCTGCCCTGTGGAAGAGATGCTGGGCTGCTAATAGTCCTGACTCAGTCTGTGAGCTTCAGCCCTTTGTCTCAGCTATCATCCCCTGAGGGCCAGGTGTGGCCAAAATTTAGCAAAGCTTTCTCAGCGCTGGGCTTGGGGCCTCAGGGGACCGCCTGTCCACTAGTCCACTTTGGCCAGCCACTTTCAGCTTACTCTCTTCTCACCACTCCCAAGCCAGGAGAACAGCACAGACCAGCAGCAGCCCACGCCCTGTCCACACTCCTCAAGAAAGTGTCCAAGAATCTGGACTCCGTGTGGGTACAGACCTCCAGACCTCACTCAGGATGAGAGTGGAGGGGAGTGCCAGGAGTTCCAACTTGCAGGTAGAGAATATATATAGTTTTATACAGCTTTATGCCTGATAGGAGAGTGCCACGGCACCCTAGTAGGGGAAGGAGGTCCAGTTTTTAGAGGGTCTCTCGTGTGGGGTAGAGTAGGAGGACGTCTGAACTCTGCTCGCTTGTTTGTATGGAGGTATGGAGTATACTGCAAGCTGTTCTCTTGGGGGAGGGGACTCCTGTCTGCTTGGTGATGTGCTCTGTACCTTTTATTTGTATCCTTGGGGTCACAGGTTGCTCCAGCAGGGTTGATATGCTTTCCTCGACCTTGTCTCTTGGCTCAGCTCCAAACCGTTGGCTTTCTCGCTAAATTTCTGTCCTTTAACTCTCCTTCTGGACAGGAGTGTCTGCAGAAAGCTGGCTACAGACCACCATCTTGGTTCCTCCACCTGTTTTTCTTTTTAAAGTAACTTATTTTAAGGAGAAAAATCAACTCAATTAAAGTCCCCTATTTCATTTAGGCTAAAAATGAAATTGAGTTAATTTCAATTAACTCTAAATAAACTGAAAGAGAGTTTCAGTGAAAAATAAGAGGATCAGAGGGTTAAGAAAAAAGAAATACGAGCAAGTGTTTGGAATTCCTGTGATCGTAATTCTTCAGTGACTCCCTACCTCCTAATGATCTGCAGCAAAATCACCTGAGGAGCTTTCAAAATATATAGACCAAAAGCCTGCTGACCTCCAATCTCCATTCTCACCCATCAGAACAGCATTTCTGTTTTGTAAAAGCTCATAGGTAATTCTAGTACACAGCCGGGGTTGAGAAGCCAACTCTGACTTATTTATGTACCTATGAATGAAACCCCACCTCTTCAGTCTTCTCAAGAGCAGGAGCCTATCACAGCCATCTTGGCACCCTAATGGGCCAGCACAGTGCCTGATACTTAATACTAGATTATTTATAAATGTTAATTAAATCAATACATCAGTGGGCTAGATGGATGAACAGACTTTACTTAAGAGCCCTAGGAAATTGTGGACAATTTGAATATGCTGAAGGGGAAGGGAGACCAAGGATAAGACCAGAGGCAGAAAGCAGGAAAAGTAGATGCCAAAGAAAATTCTACCTGCTTTGCAATTTTTCTTAAAGCTATGGTAAGACGATCTCCTTTAAGGAAAAGCAGGAAAATGGGGTATAGAGTCTCTCTTTGCTAATATCTGCACTTTGGGGGACCCCTTTAATTGTAGGTATACACTGTGTTGTCCTGATCCTGAAAAGCTCCAGAACTTATTATTTTTTATGTTCAAAGACATAATTAAACCCCAAAGATCCCAGGCTTCCTGAAGATTGCATCCTTTCAGTGTTCCTTGAGCTGGAGTATAATGTTGGGTCTGTATATTCTTTTAAGTTTTCACCTGTTTCTTGCCTTAGGTTTGGGCAGGATACAAGTTTCCTTTTAGAAATGACATTGTGATTTATAAAACTCGCTCACTGGAAATTCTTGTTCTTCTGATATTGGACATCAAAGAGGTATGTTTCCCTTAGCTGGTAGACAAGGGGAAGTTGTGATGATTCCCTTGAAAAACATTGCTCAGGTCCCCACCCTTAGGTGGATCACTGGTGATTATTTCTTTTGGAGGAAAGGAGGAGGAACAAACCAGAATGAGAAGGAGGAAACCAATGAAATGAAAATCTGAGCTCACGCCTGGAAACGTGGGTGGTTAAGTAAGGCCTGGCTTTGGAAAACTAGTATTACAGGAAAACCTATTCTTTGCTCAGGATATTATTACTCACCCATTTAACCACCGCAAACCTCCTGACTGTGAATATTAGACCCAACAAAGAGCAGAGGGCCCAATGGTGGGTGTTTAAAATTCATCCTCTGTTCTTGCTGTGGAAACGTGGTTTTTCTGAGCTCCAGTTGAAGAAGTTTGTACACATGATCTCTTTTAAATCTTCTGGTGCTTTCTGGACTCCATGTTTTCTCTTCAATTTATTATTCCAACTGTTACAATATTTGGCTCATGGAAAAGTTTGAGAAACTTGAGAAAATTCTGAACCTTCTCCCCTGAAGCATGCTCCTATCCACAATATTTGCACACATTTCAGAGGGTCCATGGGCCTCTCTGAAACTACTGTATAAACCCATATCATCCTAATCTGTTCAAAAACTCCCCATTGCCTACCCAAAACATTCTTAAAATGTGTTGGCTGCTATTCAAAGCTCCCCCATACTATGTACACTACTTATCTGTCCAGAGTGGTTCCCCCAAATCCATTCATTTATCTTATGTATTCTGAACATTTACTCCTTATAAAATATTAAAAATTAACATATTTATGTATATGTGCATATGTACATATGTGAATATAAAACATACATCATATTAGAAACAGAAGGATTATAAAGATGTATAATATATAAGACTTTCAGTGAAGGAGTTTAAAATCTAGAGAAAAAGATAAGATGGGTAACTAAATATTGATAAATTAAAAAGTGGCAATAGCCATGGCAGACAATGTTCCTTTCCCATCCAATAGCTATTTTCTCTTTATTTCTTACTGTCAAACCAAAGATTTTATTTCATTGTTCAATCATCTTAGATATAACTGATTTTATTCAGTTTTTTAAAAAGGATGTTGAACAAGAGAGAATTCCTTTTTTTCTGCTATGGACATTGGTGTGTGACTGGTGAAATGTGATGTCTGGAATGGCAGCAGCCATATTGTGACTGAGAGAAGTTCTAACTTGTGTGGGACATCCTGGAAGAGATTGAGCAGAAAAGTGAAAGGAACCCAAGTCTCTGAAATGGTTGAGCCACTGACTTGACAAGGGAACTAGCTGCCTCCAAATTTCTTGTTAATGCCATAGTAAATCCTTTTCTTGTTTAATACATTCTGAGCTGTGTTTTCTGGTACAGGAGTTGAAAGCATCCTTACTGTTACATGTGCATTAAGATAAGCATGGATAATGGGCTGTGGTAATCAAAGAGACAGAGTAGTGGGAGAATCAAGTGTTCAACTCTGACTTATTTATGTACATATGTGTTACATGTGTATGTGGATATCTGAGTGTAAATGTGTTATATGGATATATATGTGTCATATGTGTATGTGTATATCTGAGTGTATGTTCCATGTATATGTGTATATCTGAGTGTATATGTGTTATATGTGTATATCTGAGTGTGTATGTGTCATATGTGTATATCTGAATGTATATGTGTATATATGCATATAGTTTTATGGCATATATGCATATGTATATACATTTTTATATTTATATATATTTCTTTCTTTACTATCTGGAGACAATGTGGCACAGTAGGAAAGAACCTGAGCTTTGAAGTCATTTAGTTCCTGTTGTCCTGATGCTGGGGAAGTTATTTATCTATGTGCACCTTAATATCATCATGTGTGAAATGGTACAGTGCTCCCTTCCTCGCATGGTTTCATGAGGACTAGATGAAATGATGTACATTGGCAAAGTGCCTGACACATGGCTACCTTCAGTACATGGTAGCTATGATTTTGTCTCTTTCATGTAGACAAAATATATTTATTGAGTACCTACATGTGCTGTTCCTTTCTTAGTCATTGATTACAAGGGGAAAGAAACCTCACTGTGACCCCTGATCTCATGGAGCTTATAACTGTATTAACAGTGATATGAATAAAGATATAATTATAAACTCAGATGAGTGAACTTGACCTTGTCTGAGAGTTAGTGCAGGGAAGGTGGTGCTGGAGCTTGAGGGAAGAATGTGATGGTGTGATCATCACTAGGATTTAAGGAAGAATCAACAAGCAGCAAAAATACATAATTGCTTGTTCCTGAATGGTAGGCTTCTTAAAGTCCAGGGTTCTAGATAATCATATATTCATTTATTTATATTCTTTGTACCCAGCACAGTGGCAAAGCTCATAATAGATGCTCATAAATATTTGTGGACTGAGTATATAATCCCTTCATTCTCCTTATTAAAAAAATTATAAAATATCTAGTTCTAGAAGATAAAAGATAAAAAGCACCTGAATACATATCAAAGCTCAATAACTGATAGCCTTTATAACTATTATTGTCTTAAAGTTTGCATATGTCTGCTACTACATTGGTAGCTCTGAATGGTAGGAAGTGTATCTTATTTATCTTTGAACATCCCAAAGTTCTTAGAACAACAACTTGCATAGAATAAATCATCTGTAGAAATTCAGAGAATAAAAACAAAGAAAAGAAAAATTCAGAGAATAAATAACATTCTTAATTAGGAATTAAATTGACAGATTACAGAAACTGTTTGCATTGAGAAAATAAAATGTTAAAGCTGGGTTAAGTACTCTCTGCAGGGAACACTTAATGTTAAGTTTCTAGAATAGAGATAAAATATATGTGTGAAAAACCTCCAAAAACTAATGTAAAAACAAGCCAGAATTCTGTGCAGGGGTGGCAGGGGAGAACACTGTAAAATAATTCATAGAAAACATCATGTATGTAATTCAAAGCGTACAGCTTTAATGTCACCCACTCTGAGACCACTCAATCTAAAGTAATCAGTCTCTGGAACACTTGTGTGTTTTAACTCTTTGCATATCACTTACAGCCATCTGATACTTTTCCTTTTCCATTGATTGATTGATGAATTGATTGATTTTTTGAATTGCACGTCTTTCCCACTAGAATGAGTTGTGATCTTGCCTGACTTCTTCCCTTTCTCGAGTCACAGTACCCAGAGCTGTATCTTGCACATGCCTGCTGAATAAAGGAGCACATAAACAAAACTATGTATGATTTGCGCAAGTTCATATAAGTTTGCAAAAAAATAGAAGGGAGTTGAAAGTATAAACAAGAATTTTCAGGGAGTGAGGTGTCAAATGGGCAGCGGTTTGGGGAATGGTACTCAGCATGGTGCTTAGAAGGAACTTTACTTATTTTTATCTGAAATTATTTCTTTTAAATAGACTAGAAGGAAGAGCCAACAAAATATTAACTATTGATATTTATTCTGATGATGAGAATTTGAGCACTACACTATTCTTTTCATGGAGTTCTCAGAACAAATTAAAAAAAAAATAGAAAGTCTAAATAGAGAAGAGTAATTAACCCCTTGTAGTTTTACAGGGTCTCAAGGTCTCTGAAGTGTTGTTCCCTATACTTGATCATCGCAGTAATTTCAAGATAATTATTCTCAGCCTTAGTTTTTACTCGTGGGGGAGAGGAGGGAGAATGAGACCGAGATTTATGAAGGGAATTGCCATAAGGACCAATCAAGTCAGGGCAACATTTGGCTGACAGCATAACCTAGGTAGGGATGATTTCTCTTTCAAAAGAAAGATATGGTTCAGATATGAGAACTAGATAAGAGGTTAAAAGAAATAGCTTTGAGGCCTATAGGCGAGAGAGCTGAACAAGTTCAATCTAAAGTAATGGAGAACAATGGAAAAGCAAGCATCCTATGTAATCAGCACTAACTTGAAACTAGCTGATGAACACCTACAGGCCCTCACAAAGAGAAAAACACAAATTCGGGAGGTGGGAGAAAAGGGTTCAGTGGGCTCCCACCTTCCAGGTACAATGTAGGGGTATAGGGCACATCTCCTGGATAAAAGACTCAACTACAAATGGGACTATACCTTATAAACACAGACAATGTAGCCTAATCGTATGTACCCTTATGTTAATCCAAAATAAATTTAAAAAAAGAATAAACAGGTTCGGCGCCTGTGACTCAAGCAGCTAAGGCGCCAGCCACATACACCTGAGCTGGCAGGTTCGAATCTAACCCAGGCCTGCCAAACAATGATAGCTGCAACCAAAAAGTAGCTGGGAGTTGTGGCAGGCACCTGTAGTACCAGCTACAGGAGTTGGAGGTTGCTGCGAGCTGTGATGCCGTGGCACTGTACCCAGGGCAACAGCTTAAGGCTCTGTCTCAAAAAAAGGAAGGAAGGAGGGAGGGAGGGAGGGAGGGAAGGAAGGAAGGAAGGAAGGAAGGAAGGACAAGCCATGCAAATGACGATCTACAAAAAATGAAATTAAAAAAAATAGTGATGGAAAACAAATGAACAAATATTTTAATCCAAACAGAACATGTGCTCAGATGATCTTAGGTAATTTGCTTAAACTTCTTAAGACTGACTTTTCTCACCATAAAATAGGGTGATTACCTACCTTACGTGGTTTTTGAGAAGTTGAATACCTTTGTTACAGACCCAGCCCAATACCTGGTAATTAATAGATGTTCAAGAGCCAGCTGCAGTGACGTGCACCTATAATCCCAGCAACTCAGGAGGCTGAGGTGAGAGCACCTCTTGAGCCCAAAAGTTTAAGACAATCTTGAGCAGTATAGTTGAGACCACTCATGGGGGCATACGCCTGTAGTCACAACTGCTGGGGAGGCTGAGGCAGGACGCTCTTGAGTCCAGGAGTTAAAAGCTAACGTGAGCTCTGATTGAGGTACCTCCCTCCAGCCTGAGTGAAAGAGCAAAACCCCAACCCATTGCTAAGAAATAGAATAGACATTCAGTATTTGTGTATTTTCTGTTGGTTTCTTATGCTCCCTCATATTAGCTTGAGCGTCATTCCAAACTTCCTGTTTTGAAAGTAAAAAATGGTTGAATATGGGCAATTTTGTGAGATTCATGCACTTACCCTATGAATGTAAACTCTGATATGACTACCAGCGATCCCAGCTTGAATTTACACGTGAGGGAAGGAGGGACCTAAGTTTGAATAAAGCTTAATTGTTAGTAGCTTGGGTTTGAGCACCTATTTGCAAGAATCCATAAAAGGGATTTACAAGTATGTAGGGAGGAGGAGGGGCGTCCAACTGGCAGACACAGGTTTACATAATCAAGGGTTCGGCAATTGCAAACAGGACAGCTGCTCAATAGCTTTTGGCACCAAAATATATTGACCAGCTGGGGTATCATTAATGCTTAACCGTTTTATCCTTACGACCATATCTTGGCCAATTAGGTTCTCTTTGACCGCCAAAGGGTGTAATGTAGTCTGATGCAAATGCCACATGTGTATCTGTGTAGCTCATATTCACATTAATATGTTGCATAATATACACTAAATATAAATGTATTTGCTTCTTTGGAATACCAGGTAAGGTGGCGTGATCATAAAGGAATAGAATTAAATTATAAATTGATTTCTTTAAAAAAAGTAATCAGTCATTACTCTGGGAAACATTTGTGTGCACATGTGTGTGTACTGAAAGTAAAGGGATCCAAAGAATTAAAATAATTTTTTAAATGAATACTTAAAGAATTATTACAGAAAAAGTAACCTGGGGAGAGAGCCAGTTTTGCACAGTATATGCATACTGATAAATACAACCAAGGAGAGAGGCAGTTGCAAAAAGAAAATAGTTGAAGGATGTAAACAGCCGGCTGCTTGTGGCATCAAAAGAAACCTTTGGGCCAGGGTCATAAGCCCATGAAGACATTTCAGAAATGCTTCTAGATGAATTTTCTCTGGATAGTGCCTTTATATTATGAGACAGGCAAAACAAATGAGGACAAAATGTAAGAATATTTTTCACAATGCTTCATACACTAAAATTTAATACATTAAAATATTCAGATTTTCATTACTTGTAATTTTGGTGTTTGCTGAATAAAATTTGAAACACAAAGTTTTATTCACTAGCAAAGAATAGTCATCCAAACTCGGAAACCTTCTTATCTAATTCAAAATGCATGTGAATAAGGATTTTCACCTGTAAATTGTTTCCATTTTTATAATTTATTTTTTATTTAATTTGACATCTACTGAAATGTTTTGGTTACATTCTTTAGCATCTCTGGATTGATCTTTAAACCTGGTACTGGACAGATGTTTTTCCTTCTTCAAAATATGCATACCAGTGGTTGTTCTTCTTCCCTCTGTAAACTAAAAGTAACATCAATGTTCCTTCTTCAAAGCCAGAGACTGGACTAAGAACCTTATATGGATTACAAGAAATGGGAGGTGACCCAGCAAGTTATTTCTTCATTTTATGGAAAGACTTAATTATCCATAGAAATCAAACAAAATACTGAGATGTGAAAGCAGCTATCAGTATAAAGAATCTTTTTTCAGAAGTACTCCAACTTCTCTTTTCTTTTTTTTTCTTTTTTGTTGATTATTTGACAAGCTAATGAAGTACATTTTTATGGTCTAGTTTATCTCTTTTCTTTCTCTCGGTATAAGGCTTGGAGAAAGTAGGACTTGGGATAGGAGTAGTAGTAGAAAAGGCTTTGGCAATCCTCAAGGTCGAGTCCCTCATTTATAAATGAAAAACTTTAGATGGGGGAAGCTTTTACTACTTACTATTAGTGGCAGAGCCCAAACTAGATCCCAAACGTGTACCTGTAACTAGACAAATACTCTTTCCTCTAAATCCTGTTATCTTAAAACTACTTTCTAAGCCACCTTCTCTTAAAATATTATGCACCCACTTAACATTTTCAGACTGAATAATCAGCACCTGTGCTGTTGTGGTTTTGCTTTTCAAAGGTAATAGTGGGATGGCTTGTTATGTTGAAACTCCTGGGATAAAAGAATCCTGGAGGCCAGCCTGGAGGAGGTGTCCATCTCCGTGCTCTGTCTTCACCGTGCACTGACATTCCTCCACCAGCATCACCACCTTGACCACAGCGGCAAGGCTAGTGCAGTTCAGAGGCAAGTGCATCGTAGTGAACTTGGTGGGTGAGCAATGGGAGCAGAGGATATGAGAGTGCTGCGCGGCTCCAGGAAAATGAACAGACCCACATTTCCCAAAGCAAAGATGATTCTGGACAACCACTTTTTCGCAGTCTTCATGGGTAACAGTCTAAAAGGCAAACACATTCCCATCATGTTATCTTGAATCGTTTCTTTAACATAACATGGTACAGATGTGTAGACTGCAAGTCTGAGGATAATTTAGACTAAAAATTCCAAAGCTTTCCAACTGGGAATACATTTTATAATATCCAAGTGTTGGGATATATAAGGACACAGAACTACCTCAACTAAATTTTCTTTATTGAGTGAATTATTAAGTTAGCCTTTAGGAAATCCCTAAGTTAACACGAACATGTTTCATGCTACCCTATTCATGCCAAACTTTAAGAAATTTTGTCTAATTGGATGTCACCAATTAGAAAAATTATACTGGAAATTTCCTTATAAAAGTGATGTTCCTTACCGGGTTATTTTTCACAGTGCTTTGTGCATAGTAGTTTCTCAATACATATTAGTTCAGCTGATGCATACATCCGAATACCATGAGTTTAATGCTATCCTATTTTGCAAGGCCTTATAGTGCATTCAAAGCTTTGAAGTTGCATGCATCAGAGTTGCAATGCTTATGCCTGCAAATCATCACATATTACATCACCTTTGCCTCTCTCATAACCCCATACACCTAGCTTCATGCACCTTTCAAAATATGTAAGGGTCAGACACCTTGACTTTAATTTAATTAGCAATAAAATTGAAAATAAAAAATTTCAAAGGAAATTTGATTGCCCAATTCTTAGCAGTACTATTCTAATTGCACAAGGGCAACAAAGCAGTCATTATTATTTGATAATTGACTTGTCATCCCTCCATATCCTTGCCTTTTCAAACAGAATATTTAACTGCCTCGCACAGTCAATTGCCTTATAATACTGCTTACTTAATTGGGTAGCATTACTGGACTGTAAAATTTTATCCTACCCTGTGTTGTTTTGGTTCATTATCTTCATGTTTAAGGACTTGATGCAAGTTCTCAATTTTAATTTACCATTTGAAATGTGAGGGTTGCTAGACTGAAGGAAGTAGATAATAGTTTGCCCATTGTCTTAATAGTGTAGAATTGATTACTATAGCTACGAGTCAGCCAACACAATATGAATCAGTTGAAAGGCGTTCTGAAGGGGAGGAGAGGTGCTTTCATGGCAAGATTATTATTTGGAGGAGAGAGAGAGGGGAGAGAAAGAGAGAGAGAGAGAGAGAGAGAGAGAGAGAGAGAGAGAGAGAGAGAGCGCCTTTCTAAAGGCCTGGGCTTTTGCTAAGTGCCTTTTTATCTGATATACTTCTCTCATAAAAATGTATCTTGCTTTCTATTCCATCCCAGAGCAAGGCAGATGAACAAAAAAAAGTTAGGTAACTCTAATCCTTCTTCCAGCAACACTGATGGGAAATCTAGGCAAAGAATGTGTTGTTTTTTCTTGGAAGATGTGGGACAGCTTTTAAAAAGTTGAATAGCTGACAAGCTATTAAAGAAGCCCTTAATAAAACTATGAAGTAGTTAGCTGTGAAATATAGATACGAAGACCATAATAAATGGATGTGAGGGTGTCTGGAGAGGCGGTATCTACCTTATCTACAGATGAATTTGAACAGCTCACCCACATCCTAATAGAGTGTGCAAAGATACCTACAGAGAAGTTCTGGTGATTGCTCTAAATTCCAGGTTTCCTAACTGAGAGGATCGTCTTGCTTATCTCTTTTGATAGATTATCCCCAATACAAACATACACAAATAAAACAATGTGTCGTGTCATGAATATGAATGATTGCTGATATTGACCGTGCCATGCCACGCTCCCGAATGCTAAGAAACAATGGAAAGATTCCTACGAAAGACTTTTGCCAAATTCTCTAATGAATGCTCAAGGACCCAATCTGGAGTTAAGCAACACTCAGGCTCCTGACAGCCCTCCCCCTGCTCTCCGTCCATCCCCGCAGGCCACCCCCCTTGTGAGAACCCTTCTCAGCTCGCCCTGCGGGGCACATACCTGGGTGAAAGGCACAGTCCGACAGGTCTCCCAATGTATTTCATGGCTTTTAATGGGCAAGATGACCCCCTGAGAAGCTGGGCTCTTTCTGAACATGAAGTGGTGCCAGAATTTCTTGGCTTCTTCCCGAAGAGGAGATTTGTCCATTTTCATACCATCCGCTGGCTGGGTGAGAGCCTGGGTCCCAGGTGGGACGTGCTCACTATCTGAGTCCTTGGATGGGTGTAGCTCTCGCTCAGTCTTCTTCCAGAACCTTCCAAACCTGGACAGCATCTTCTCTCTCTGCCTCTGGCTGTCCCCTGCTAGGCCAGCGCCTACTAGATGTGGCACTGCCACAAAGAGATCTGGCTTCTCCTCACCTTCCTCGCGGTTGCGCAAAGGGAGTTCTCTCCGATTCCTGTCCAGGAGCACGAGGGAAAGAGAACGCTGACCCTTGCCACCAACCCTGTGCCACCCGGCTTTTCCCAGAGGCAGGAGCAGCAAGAGACGAAGCAAGAGGCTACACATGCTGTTGGGAGCTTCTTTCAGATTCGCAGATGGCAAGGCCTCAAGGAGAGGCTCGCTTTCCGTGGGACTGTGAACACGGCGACCCTGTATATAGACACCTGCCTGGTGGCGTGGGAAGGCGGGTGGTCAGGCAGAGTAAACACATTTATTGTTTGCTTGAATTCTGTAGTGCTAATGGTGTCCGGCCTTCCCTTTGATTTGTGTATTTAAAAGTCCCCAGTGAAAGCCTGGAGCCCAGGGGGTAATTAGCTGACACTTTAACTATTGTCTGAGATTTAAAGAGCAGCATTAGAAAAAACAACACATTCTTTGCCTAGATTTCCCATCAGTGTTGCTGGAAGAAGGATTAGAGTTAGCTAACTTTTTTTTGTTCATCTGCCTTGCTCTGGGATGGAATAGAAAGCGAGATACATTTTTATGAGAGAAGTATATCAGATGAAAAGGCACTTAGCAAAAGCCCAGGCCTTTAGAAAGACAACCTCTCTCTCTCTCTCTCTCTCTCTTTCTCTCTCCCCCCTCTCTCATTTCTCTATCTCTATCTCTCTCTCCCCGCTTCTCCCTCCCCTGAAAGAAGTATATCAAAATTATAAGGAAAGGAAGAAAGAGAAAGATGTTGACTTTGTTGAGTAGAGAACTTACTATCTCTTATTTATACACAAATTGGGGTTATTTTTGTATGGTAAAAATACATTCTCTTTTCCACACCTGGAAACTCATAATTCTTTAGTTAATCCTCTTATATTAAGAATCAATTACTGAGTGCTAAATTTCACAACTGGTCGGTCATCAGATAAGCTCTTCCAATGTGCACGTATTTCTCAACAGGATCCTAAGAAGCCTGACAGCTCATCAATCCTTAGTGAGGTCAGGGAAATTCTCCCTGGAGTCACCCTGTTGACTTTTTTTCTTTCTTTAAACAGAGAGCCAGACTTGAGAACTGTGGACTCTAAGAATCAGGTTTGATGGTTTGGGTCATGAAGCTGACCACTGAGTTTCTTACTTTACTGAATCCACATCATTTTTCCCTATTCTACAGTCATTGATGCCCAGCTTAAGTGAAGATTGAGACAAACATGGCTCTTCGGGGATCAAAGGACATTTTTTTTTAAATGACTATCATTCCAATCTTCCGTAAACCAGTCAAGAGTATGAGAAAGAAATATGTTCACAAAACTGATGGCTCAGTCATGTCTAATCACCCTGCCACTCAATTGAAACAGTAGGTCCCCTGGGAATCAGTGCAGTACTTACTTACATTGCTTCCCTTTTCATTTAATCACCACATTCCTTGCTTTCAACAACACAAATAATTCTAGAATGTGTCTCCTCCTTTTTTCTGTACTGGTTAAGCTTTCATTCCAAGAAGCGACCCACTGGAATCCTTTTCCAGTCATTTTATGTTCTTATGGATAGCCATGCCTGACTTTTTGTGAAATAAAGCCTCAAGTAAGCGCCTTTACCTATGATAATCACTCAGGAAAAATTTCCTTTTATTGCTTTGCCATTTCTGTTAAGAAAAAAATACGCAAATACCCTGAAAAGTAGATCTAGCAACGTCAATTATCTATGTTGGGAACTATGGAACCTTGTCTTTTGTAGCTAAGGGCAGATGAATTTCACTTTTCACCTTTCACTACTGTGTCCTTTCAATTCTCAAGACACGTATGTGCCAGTTATAAGCAAATATATTCCCATAACTGCCTATCTATTTACCATATTTAGCAAAAATATGCCACCTCTGTTGGTCTTCAGTTGATACAGATGTAGTTACCGCCTAATCTGGATGAAGCAAATGGAGGTAGGTGTAGAGGAGACACAGACAGGAAGCTGCTGTGTGCAGAGAGCCTCCCCCGTTGGCGGTGCGCTCAGCACCCAACAGGACAGTGGAGACAGGCCTGAGCTTCCTTACCTGAGTGAGGCGGAACCTGCCAAGTCTGCTTCCTCGGCCGACCTCAGGCATGCGTGGGAGCCAGAGGGGCCAATCTCAGAGTTCATTCATTTCAATTTACAGCTCATGCTCAGCATGAGCTGACTCAGTTTTCAACTTGACCTGTTTTTCTTAGGCACTAAGGATGTCTTTAGAAACCCTAAAGGGCTTTGTGAAGATACCTGAATAAAATATGTTTCTATATGCTAGAGACACTTTCACAAAATGGGCAAGAAAACAGGGCCCAGCGACTCACGAGACATGTTGAGGTCCTGAGTCTGGACGCCTTTTTTGAGCTCCCCAGTGTGCCTGTGAGAGGACAGAAACAGTGACATTTTCTATTCCTCTTCCAGACTCTCAGAGGGGAGGTAAAAAGAGGGCTAGTGCTCTCTGAGGGAAATGGAGGGGCTAAGTTCTTTCCTGAAAACCCCAGTCTTAAATCAACAAAGTAGAGAGGCAGTGTTGAGGTAAAGGGTGGGCATTAGAGTTAAACAGGACAACTGACAGCGGCAAAAGGGAATTTGGGTCGATGGGTCTATGGAGTATGCCATTACCTCATACTACCTCTCTTTTAAAAATATAGAGTGCCAATAGTGTCAAGGGAGTTCAGATTATTTTTAAAAATTCAAAAGACTATGGGAGGCCAAGGCAGGTGGATCACCTGAGCTCAGAAGTTCCAGACCACCCTCAGCAGGAGTGTGACCCCATCACCACTAAAACTAGAAAAAGTAAAATAAAATCAAATCAAATAAACTGGACTGGCTTGCTAGTGTTGAGGGCCAGTAGTCCCAGCTACTCAGGAGGCTGAGGGAAGAGGATTGCTTGAGATTGGTGTGAGCTATGACAGCACGGCACTCTACTGAGGGTAACAAAGTGAGACTCTGTCTCAGAAAATAAAAATAAATAAATAAAAATTTTAAAAACGACAGTATCTTCTTTTTTCTTGTTTTCCAAAGGACAAGGAAAAGGATAAACTAGGAAAAGTGGTATCCTTTTAAACATTTTTATCAATCATTTAGTTTAGTAACTGATTCAAAACATAGAACTCTACCCCCAGTGCTCCCCACGCCCAGCCCCTTGATTCCATGTTAAGGGTACGTAGGAAGAGCTCATTGCCCTGCTTTCCACTGCCCGGACTCATTCAGTCTCTTCTGCAGCATACACGTAAATGCCAAATCTGTGCGTGGGCCCAGGATAAATGGCAATGGTGTCTCTGTCCAGGTCTAGTAGATTTAGAGTTTAGTTAATTTGGAACAAATTTTACAAGGAAAATTTAGGCAGGTACCATTCTTGAACTAATCAGGGGTTTTCAGAAAGTTACAAATCTCAAAGACAAAGTGGACTGTGTGCTGGATTTGTGCTAATTTTATTCAGAAAACAAATGTTGTGAAGGGAAGTGCAATAGACAATGTGGAAAAAAATTCTCTTATTTTTGAGTAGGTAATAAATACACTAGCACCAAAATTCAGTAACAAAAAGTTGCACAGTGAAAGGAAGGTCTTCTTCTGACTCCACCTTGCCAAGGAGACAGAACTGTTACCAATGTCTTTATTCCGTCTTTTTTTACTGTCACTGAAACAGACTGAAATGTGTAACTAATAGAAAAGGACAAACCGGGCTTGGCGCCTGTGGCTCAAAGGGCTAAAATGCCAGCCATGTACAACTGAGCTAGCGGGTTTGAATCCAGCCCTGGCCCGCCAAACAATGACGGCTGCAACCAAAAAATGGCCGGGCATTGTGGTGGGCGCCTGTAGTCCCAGCTACTTGGGAGGTGGAGGCAAGAGACTCGCTTGAGCCCAAGGATTGGAGGTTGCTGTGAGCTATGATGCCACAGCATTCTATCCAGGGTGACAGCTTGAGGTTCTGTCTCAAAAAAAAAAAAAAGAAAAAGAAAAGGACAAACCGGCTACAAAAATTCCCCATTTCTACTTCTAAACACTGACGACTAAATTGTCTTGTAAAGATTTGATTTTTCTGTTTGTCATTTCAGTAATCTTTGATCTCAAACAGCCCTCACACCATTGAGAAGTATGTTTTTTGTTTTTATTTTTGCAACTGGGGATATATCTATTACGGTGCATAAGTCATGAACACTTAAATGTGTCCAGTCTGCTACTCAGCAGGTGTGCAGAGAAGACGCCCACAAATTTGTGAAGAGGGTGGAGGCAGCATGAGCAGGGCTTCCCCAGGTGCCACCTTTCCGCCTGCCCAGCCAGCCCCGACTGCTCATGCCTCTGCTGGCAGCCAGGGCGGGATGCTTTCACTGGAGCTCCCTTGCCTCATGCTCCTTTTTCTTCACCTTTAAAATTGACCTTGACTGGTCTTTATTCTGCAGAAAACCCAGTCACTCCTACAGCATCTGTTCTCTGCTCCATCCCTGTCCTGGTACTACCACGATTGTAACACAGGACCTTTCTGTGTGAACATTTGTTTAACATCTGTCTCCACTTTAGGTTTTCAAGACCATGAAAGTAGAGGCCATGTCTTTCTTAGTCACCATCTCAGGCTGTAGGGGAGTTCCTGTCACATAGTAAATGCCCCAAACACTGGCTGATGAATGAATGATTTAATGAAGTCATATTATCTGTAATTCTTTGTGCTTCACTTCTTTTGCTACCAGCTTGGATTCTGTGGTCTATTACTTAAACTTCTGCAATATTCCCAGCTCCCGGATCCCTTTTTCCTTTGTAAAAGTTCAACCCTAGAAACACCCAGCTATCCACCTGTCCTGAGCCCACACCTAGGCTATGAAATGCTTTCAGAGACAAAGATACAATGGCAAAAATTTATTCTGTATAAATTGTCTTCTCTCTCAATGAACCTTCAGTTCTGCCCAGCAATCTTTCTTTTACTAGAGTCAACTTGCTCTTCATTTTCTACATTGATTATTTAAAATCTTCTGTAATTATTCTCAACCTTCTAATGCTCTCCTTGTTCCATTTTTAGCAAATGGCCTCACCACTTCCCCTGCAGAGAAAGATAGAAGCTATCAGATTGGAGAGTTTCCTCATGTTTGACCGTCAAAGCAGAACAGTTCATTTCTCCTTTCTCCACTGCTTTCAGAGTCACATCCTTCTCAATCCCATTTACGGAATGGTGTCCCCATACTATCAAAATCCTTCGCTCTCCTGGCTGCTTTTATATAATGTCTGGTTGTTTCAGTTTGTTTGTTTGTTTTTGAGACAAGAGTCTCACTCTGTCACCCTGGGTAGAGTATTGTGGCATCATCATAGTTTGCAGCAATTCTTGGGCTCAGGTGCTCCTTTTGCCCCAGCCTCCTGAGTAGCTGGGACTACAGGCATCCACTACGACACTTGGCTGTTTTGTTTTTTAATTTTTAGTACAGAAGGGGTCTTGCTCTTGTTCAGTGTGGTCTCGAACTCCTGAGCTCAAGCAATCTGCCTGCCTCGGACTCCCAGATGGTAGGATTACAGCTGTGAGTAACTGCGCTCGGCCTTCAAATTTTCTTGATTCCATAGAAGTGTTCAGGTTCTGCACCTCAGCATTATCTTCTGTATTCACCCAATTTTGAACAGCTTTCTCCAAACCCAGCTTCTACTTCTCCATCCATTGTACTCACAGAAGCCTGCCTCTTGCTCCAGCCCTCCCTTAAGACACACTTCCCAGGGCCATCTATTTGAAAACATTGCAACATTTATCTCATTTCTCTTGAAGTTAATCTCCAAAAACCTTGGTGAAAGAAAGTGAGGTCAATGTGGGCAAAACAGCTCTGAGAACATTGAAGTTTTAAGCTGCAAGAACAGACCTTCTATCCAGCAGCTCCCTAGGACGGCGAGGATTTATAACAGAGCCATTCCACCCATAATACTGAGATTTATTTGGGACCCTGGAAGTCAGGTTACTTCTTTACTCAGTCATTTAGTAATTCCTTGGGCTTTGCTTAATTTGGGCCCATTAGTGTCTTCCAATCAGAAAGAGAAGACTCCTCACAGGCAGAGACTGTTTGCTGGAGACTGCACTGTCAGCAGCTTTGAGAACAGGGATTTTATTTAATGCGTTTTTCCATTTCTCTTCCTTTTCTGGCCCCTCGTTCTACAGTTAGGAGGTTAATGAATGTTTGTTTTAATATACTGAATCCAATAAAACGTGAACGGAAACTCCCGACACAAATCCTGGTTGTGCTGCGCTTTGTAAGAGGTATCTCTTTGTCCTGGAGACCTTATCCTTAATTCTCTGTGTTTGAATTCTATTTTAATAAAATTTCCACTGTATCTGGGAATAAACCATTCTTTATTTCCCAGCTTGGCCGCAGTCTCCGTGTAGGTCTTTGAACTTTGTCACACCAGCCACAGATCGCAGGCACGTCTCCCCTGAAGGATAATCCCACTCCTAAAAAAGGTAAGTCATGCCAGAGGACTCTCGGTCTGTTGGGTAACTTTATGCAGCTTGTAAATTGTTTTACTCCAGTTGGAAGATGGGGGTGGTGTATCACCAACAGAAATGAGTGTAGGGGCATCTGTCTGAAAACTGTTCCCCCACTGGCCACCTTGCCAGTTTCTGCTTATACAATGCAGGCAGCTTGGGGGAACCATATTGTCCCTATAAGCTCATAACACATGGACAAATGATTAAAAACACATGGAAAACAGTTCCGCAGCTAAGCTAAAATTCAGATGGGAATGGAAAATCAACTTGCAAAGCTTTCAACTGACTCAGGGCCAAGTGTAGGACAGAATGTGAGGAGAAGTTGCCAAAAGAGAGGGAAGTTGGGGAAAAAAGCGAGTCATGGATAGGAAACCTTAAACAATGATGCCTTGTGGTGACAGTGCTTCTCTAAGGCTCTCCAAGAGGGGTCCCCAAATCAACTCTTTGGAAATATTAAGACCTTCATTTCATGAAAGATTCTAGGCAGATTTATATTTTCTACCCTCTATAAACAAAAGTTGGCTTCACTGTCTTGGTAACACCTATCCAGAAACATAATCTTAAGTATCTGTAACATAAATATTAAAATATTACACACTTTCCCTCCAAGGTGTGGGAATTAAGTAACAAGGTGGCATGAGGAAAACCGCGAAAAACAGTGACAATAAAATGCAAACGCAAAGCAAAACTTTCCAGCCAGGGTTGGCTTTCTGCTGTGTACCTGATGCTGGGCCCAAGTCTACCATAAAGCCAGCAGGCCTTAGTCCCATTTGCAAAAGTTCGACTCTTGGTTCAAATGTGAAACTCTAAGAAGCCTGTTATCCATGTCTAGGTACTGAAAAGACCCAAGTGATTATGCTGGGTAGGAAGTCAGACAAGGAAATGGTTTTGCTGGGAGCCAGTCCCCCTGGCCCTTTCTGTTCCGCCCAGAATCTCAACTCACTTCCATGTACACTGAATACACTGACCCACCTTTCTCTCAAGTTAGCATCATTTAGATCTACAAGTGTTGACGTGGGGCATGATTTGTAAACACAGGCCTCTTCAATATATGCAACCAATGTGTTCCTTACATGCGGAATGCAAAAGGAAACGTGGAAAATGTGGCTCCATGAAAATGCTATGCTTAGAAAATAGCTATCACCCAAGTCCAATCCATTAGCAAAGCAAATACGGTAATCCCTTCTGTCAAGTGAAAAACTATCCTCTAATTTGTCTCTCTTTAGAATGAGATTTGTGTATCATCGATCTTGTCTGAAAGCAAGGCATATGGGGGTTTTAAAAAGGGCTCCCTCAGTCATCTGGATTTCTCCAAAAACTGAAAACATTTCCATGTTCAACACAAATGTCCTAACATGTGGGAAAGTTCTCACTTGTAATACGGAACCTTAAAGCCCCAATTCTCCCACCCCCAGCTCCTCCTTCCTGCTGGGGTTAGTTACTGGTGAGAACAAGCACTGCTTGAAATTGTCACCCACTTCCAAGTGCGGAGCTGGCTTTGCATGCTACACAACGACGCACGTGCACACACACACGTATTTTACAGTTCTGAAAAAGGGTACCTGGTGTGTCCCAGGTCCCAGGCACAGTCTTTACAGTTTCACATGTCCTTTTCACAATTCTGTCATGAAGTTATAGACATCCTCCCTTAATCGATGAGACATGTAGGGAATTAGGAGACATGGCTAGTAAGCGGTAGTAATGAACAAACCCCCCTCAAGTTTTTCTCCCCGTCAGTTTGCTCACTGCAACGTGTCTATTACAATGGTGCATACGTTATTTTATATTCTGTGTTAAATTGGTGCTATGCGATAGAAGTGCCATTTAATGAGATAATAGTCCATTAATGTCCTTCTATCTCCATTATTTTGCTCCATATCTTTATTGTCTTGAAATAAACATATCTTCATGCTATAGTTTTCACTTTCTTTTCAAAGTTTTCCATTGCTGTGGAAATAGTTTTTATTGTTTATTCTTTCCTTAAACAGCTTTATTGATGTATAACTGACAAACAATAAATTACACATTTAAAGTATACAGTCCGTTAGATTTTGACATAGATATATGCATATCTATGAAACTATTACAAGTCAAGATGGTGAATATATTCATCACTCCCCAAAGTTTACTTGCATCCCTTTGCCATCCTTCCCTCAGTTCTTCCCAGCTTCCTGCCTTCATTTCTAGGTAATATCTGATATGAATTCTATCACTATGAACTAACTTACGCTTTCTACAATTTTCCATGCATTACCTCCTCTCCTTTGTCAGCTTCTTTCACTAATTGTAATTATTCTGAGAATTGCCTATATCGTATCAATAGCTCCTTTGTGTCAGTCTATAGAAAGGATATCCCATAATTTGTTCATTCATTCACATGATAATGAACATTTGAATTGTTTACAGTATTGAGCGTTACAAGTGAAGCTGCTATACACATGCACAAATAAGTCTTTTAATAACATTTATATTTTCTTTCTCTTGGGTAAATACCTAAGGATACAACGGCTAGATCATATAGCAAGAATATGTTTAACCTCTTAAGAAATGATTAAAATGTTTTCCTAAGTAGTTGTACCATTTTATAGTTCACTGGCAGCATATGAGTGTTGCAATTCCTCCATATCCTTACCAACACTTGGTATGGTCAGTATTTTAAAAAAGATTTAGTACTCTTTTCAGTTTATTAAGTTTATATTCAGTTTATTAAGAATCAAACAAAGGTATGATGTGATACAGTACAAGCAAGACACTCAAGATAGGTATAATAGTACTACTCACACAAAAACTTGAATTTCACCTCAAAAAAAAAAAATCACAAGACAAAAGAAAAAACAATTTCACTGTTATATTTCATGCAAAGTATTAACTCTGCCCCCCCAGAGCCCAACCTCCCAACAAACAAAAAACTATTAGTATTCTAACAGGTGCATTTTATTTCATTATGTGTTTAACATATTGTCTCAGTTACTAATGATGTTGGACATATTTTCATGTGCTTATCTGCCATCCATATACTTTTTTGGTCAAATATATTGATCTCATTTTTTAAAGTTTTTATTATTGAATTTTGAAGTTTTTCATATAGTCTAGACATAATTCCTTTATCAGATACATATGCATAGTAGGTGTTTTCTCACAATTTATGGCTTGCATTTTCATTCTCTTAACACTGTCTTGGTCAACCTGTATTATCCATTTGTATATATTACTGGATTTGTATTGGTAAAATTTTTTTTAGACATTTTCCATCTATATTCATGAGGGATATTGGTCTGTAGTTTTCTTTTTCTTTGTATGTTTTGCTATCAGAGTAATATTGGCCTGCTAGAATGAGTTAGAAAGTATTCCTTCTTTTTCAATGATCTGAGTTTTTATAGAATTGGTAATATTTCTCCTTTAAATATCTGTAGAATCCAATAGTGAAGATTTCTAAGCCTAAAGAAATGTTTTATTCATTTAAAAGTTTTAACCACAAATTGAATGTCTTTAGTTGTTATAAGGCTTTTTCAATTTTTTTTTGAGTTTTCATAATTTGTATTGTTCAAAAAATATGTCCGTTTCATTTACGTTGTCAAATTTATTGGTATGAAGTTTTTTATGACATTCTCTTATTATCCTTTTAATAGTTATGGAATCTGTAGGGATGTTACCTCTCTCATTCCTGATATTAATAATCTGTGCCTTTTTTTCTAATCAGTCTGAACAGAGGTTTATCTATTTTGTTGATATTCTCCAAGAATCGGCTTTTAGTTTTACTGATTTCCTTCATTGATTTTCTCTTTTCTATTTCACTGATATCTGTTTTGATCTTTATTATTTCTTTATTTCTTCTTTGTTCTTTTTCTATTTCTTCAGGTGGGAGAGACCTTTCTTCCTTTCTAATGAGAGCATTTAAAGCTATAAAATTCCCTTCAAGTCCTACCTCAATGGCATCTTCAAAACTTTGATATATTGTGTTTTTATTTTATTCAATTCAAGCATCTTTTAAATTTCCTCTTTGACTGCTTCTTTAACCTAAGTTTTAAAGGATACAATTTAGCTTCCAAATATTTGAGCATCTTCTAGGAATATTTCTGTTATTGATATCTAACTCAATTTCAATGCATTCAGACAACATATTTAATATGACTTGACCTTTTCAAATTTATCAAGACTTTTTTTTTTTTTTTTTTTTGTAGAGACAGAGTCTCACTTTATCGCCCTGGGTAGAGTGTCGTGGTGTCACACTGCTCACAGCAACCTCCAGCTCTTGGGCTTAAGCGATTCTCTTGCCTCAGCCTCCCTAGTAGCTGGGACTACAGGC
>CAUYON010104163.1:0-15631 GCA_963573935.1 Arctocebus calabarensis | reverse complement strand
ACCCCAAACCCAGCAGAAGAAAAGAAAAAACCAAAATTAGTGCAGAATTAAATGAAATTGAAAACAAAAGAATCATTCAGAAGATCAACAAAACAAAAAGTTGGTTTTTTGAAAAGATTAACAAAATTGATAAACCTTTGGTCAACCTAACCAGAAATAGAAAAGTAAAATCTCTAATATCATTTATCAGAAATAATAAAGGAGAAATAACAACAGACACTTCAGAAATTCAAAAAATCCTCAATGATTACTACAAAAATCTCTATTCCCAGAAATATGAAAATCTGAAGGAAATGGACCAATACCTGGAAGCATGTCACCTTCCTAGACTCAACCAGAAAGAATTAGAAATCTTGAATAGACCTATATCAACCACTGAAATAGCATTAACAATACAAAATCTCCCTAAAAAGAAAAGTCCAGGAATAGATGGCTTCACATCTGAATTCTATCAAACCTTTTAAGAGGAACTAGTACCTATATTATGCAACGTTTTCCAAAGCATAGAAAAGGATAGAATACTTCCCAACACATTCTATGAAGCAAATATCACTCTCATACCCAAACCAGGAAAGGATCCAACAAAGAAAGAAAATTATAGACCAATATCATTAATGAATATTGATGCAAAAATATTCAATAAGATATTAGCAAACAGAATTCAACAACATGTCAAAAAAATTATACACCATGATCAAGTTGGTTTTATTCCAGGGTTACAGGGTTGGTTCAACATATGCAAATCTATCAATATAATACATAGCATCAATAACATAAAAAATGAAGACATTTGATTCTCTCAATTGACACAGAAAAAGCCTTTTGTAATATCTAGCATCTTTTCATGATCAGAATTCTTAAGAAAATAGGCATAAAAGGGACATTTCTTAAACTGATAGAGGCCATCTACAGCAAACCCACAGCCAATATCATATCAAATGGTGTAAAATTGAAAACATTTCCACTCAGATCAGGAATGAGGCAAAGATACCCACTATCTCCACTGCTATTCAACGTAGTAATGGAAGTCTTAGCCATCGAATCAGGTAAGAAAAGGCAATCAATGGTATCCAAATAGGGTCAGAGAAGATCAAACTCTCACTCTTTGCTGATGATATGATCCTATACCTGGAAAATCCCAGAGACTCAACTTCTAAACTCTTAGACATGATCAAGAAATACAGCAGTTGTTTCAGGATACAAAATCAATACTTACAAGTCAGTAGCTTTTATATACGTCAACAATATTCAAGCTGAAAAAACAGTCAAGGACTCTATTCCTTTTACAATAGTGCCAAAAAAGATGAAATATCTGGGAATTTACCTAACAAAGGTTGTGAAAGATCTCTACAAAGAAAACTATGAAACTCTGAGAAAAGAAATAGCTGAAGATGTTAACAAATGGAAAAGCATACTATGCTCATGGCTGGGAAGAATCAACATTGTTCAAATGTCCATACTACCCAAAGTAATCTACAGATTTAATGCAATCCCTATTAAAGCACCATTGTCATACTTTAAAGAACTTGAAAAAATAGAACTTTGTTGTATAAGGAATCAAAAAAAAAAAAACTCAAATACCAAATACATTACTCAGAAATAAGAACAAATCAGGAGTTATCATGTTACCAGACTTCAGGCTATACTATAAATCTATAGTGATCAAAACAGCATGGTACTGGCACAAAAACAGCGTGGTAAATTTATGGAACAGAATAGAGAACCAAGAGATGAACCCAGCTATTTATAGTCATTTGATCTTCAACAAGCCTATCAAAAATATTCAGTGGGGGAAAGACTCCCTATTTAACAAATGGTGCAGGGTGAACTGGCTGGCAACACTGGATCCCTACCTTTCACCATTAACAAAAATTGATTCTTAGTGGATAAATGATTTAAACTTAAGACATGAAACTATAAAAATACTAAAAGGGAGTGCAGGGAAAACACTTGAAGAAATTGGCCTGGAAGAATATTTTATGAGGAGAGCTCCCCGGGCAATTGAAGCAACATCAAAAATACATTATTGGGATCTGATCAAACTAAAAAGCTTTTGCACAGCCAAGAGCACAGTAAGTAAAGCAAATAGAGAACCTTCAGAATGGGAGAAGATTTTTGCAGGTTATGCTTCCAACAAAGGTCTGATAACTAGAATCTACAAAGAACTCAAACTAATCAATAAGAAAATAATAAATAATCCCATTTCTATGTGAGCAAGAGACTTTAACAGAAACTTCTATGATGAAGACAGGCACATGACCTACAAACACATGAAAAAATGCTCATCATCCTTAATCATCAGAGAAATGCAAATAAAAACCACTTTGAGATATCATCTAACTCCAGGAAGATCAGCCCACATCACAAAATCCCAAAACTGCAGATGTTAGCATGGATGTGGAGAGTAGAGAATGATTCTTCAGTGCTGGTGGGAATGCAAGCTAATATGACCTTTTTGGAAAGAAGTTTGTAGAACACTCAACTAAAAGTAGACCTACCATTTGATCCTGTAATTCCTCTGCTAGGTATATACCCAGATGATCAAAAATCATTTTACAACAAAGACATTTGCAGCAGAATGTTAATTGTGGCCCAATTCATAATAGCCAAGACATGGAAATTGCCCAAGTGACCATCGACCCATGAATGGATTAACAAATTGTGGTATATGTATGGATACATGCAGCCATAAAAGATGGAGACTTCACATCTTTTATGTTTATCTGGATGGAGCTGGAACATATTCTTCTTAGTAAAGTATCTCAAGAATGGAAAAAAAGTATCCAATGTACTCAATATAACTATGAAATCAATATATAACCACCTACACATTCATACAAATAGCAAAACATAACTATAGTCCAGAAAGTAGAAAGGGAGTGGAGAGAAAGGAGAGGGGAGGAGAGATCTGGGAAGAGGGAGGGTATTTGGGGGGACCTCACCTAATGTGCATGATGCAATGGTACATTTCAAAACTATTAAGAAATGAGTATAATTGTGATGGATATGTTACTCAGTTCAATGTATACATTTCACATTGTATATTGAAGCAGTATCCTGAACCCCATAAATGCATCAATGTACAAAGTTATGATTAATAAAAAATCATTTTAAAAAAATTTCCTGCTTGAGGACAATTAATGACACAGTAGGGGTGAGGGAAGGGGAGAGCAGAGAGATAAAGAATGAGGGAGGGGTGGGGAAAGGAAGAACAGAGAGAGGGAAGGAGTGAGGGGGGTGGGGTTTTTGGTGTGTGCCACACCTTTTGGGGGCAAAACACGATTGTAAGAGGGACTTTACCCAACAAATGCAATCAGTGTAACATGGTTTCTTGTACCTTCAATGAATCCCCAACAACAACAAAAAATTTTCCTGCAAACCTAACACTGTTCTAAAAAATAGTTTATGGGGGGAAAAATCTGAGATTTCACTTGTCCTCCCCTCATCCATGGGTTTAGGGCCGATTAGGGGTTGAACTGTTCACCTCCAAAATCCACATGTTGAAGTCCTAAGCACCAGTACCTCTGAACGTGACTGTATTGGAAGATGAGGTCTTTACAGAGGCAATCGAGTTGGACCCTACTCCCAGATGAATGGTGTCCCTATAACAAGGGGGAATTTAGACTCAGGGCTCTGTACAGAGGGAAGACAGCCACCTACCAGCCAAGGAGAAGTGGGGGACAGGTCCTTCCCTCATGGCCCTCAGCGGAGCCAGCTCTGTCTGACAGCACCTTTACCTCAGACTTCCAGACACCAGAACTGTGAGAGGCTAGCATGTCTGTTGTTTAAGCCAGCTGTTTAGTGGTATTTTATTGTGACCATCCTTGCAAATGAATGCAAGGCCCCACAGGAAGGGGTTACACTGGATTGTCCTAGAGCGGAAGGAGACAGGAGCAGGTACTTTGAGTTGTAGGCGACAAGGACCTAAGCCTGGGAGGCTGGTTTCCCAGGTTACCAACTGCGATGGAGGTTTGAGTTCCTTGAAATCCTTGCTCTGCTTAGACACAGCATCCCAGACGTGGAGATGCAATAATATTAGTTCCTGAAAGCCACAGCTTCAAAGCCCAGAAGGATCTCTGTCACAAAGCCAGCAGATAGCAAAGCCACTGCAAGGGGACCCTCCTGGATTTCACTGTCTGGAGGACAGAGAGAAGGATGTGACCACCAGGGGTTGAGAAGAGGCCTCCTGCACTACATAAGCCCCTTGGATTATTGTAGAAGCTTCTGGAAGAGGGAGTCTCCCCCAAAATAATTTTGATAAGATCTTTCAACTCTTAAGGGCAAAAGCCCAGATCCATAGTTAATTGGATTCAGAAGTGTGACATTTTTGATCCAGTGGTATGGGGGAAAACTCAAACCTGGTAAGCAAGTTAAGAAAACCAAAATCACTTATAATCCCACCACTTTATATGCCTCCACTTACTCCATATCGCTCTAGAACACAGGTTGGTTCCTACAGATAAATTCACCCTGGTTGAATTTTTTTCAACCAAAAATTATCTGGTTCCTACAGATAATTTTTACTTCTCTGGTCATGGTTTCTATTCTTTAAGGCTCTTTGCACCTCTTTGTACCTACCAAGAACATTCACAGAAAACGCAAAACCAAGACCTGCATCAGGGGCTACTACTTAGGGCTTGAGCCAGGGCTTGGGTCTCACAGCCAGAATGCTGTGCATTTCTGAAATCTTCCCTTTTGTCACACGGGAGTTCATCCACCTTGGCAGGGCCAAGGTAGAGGATGCCCCAGGATCACCTTGAGGCCACATGAAATTCTAAAGCATGACCCTACATGACGTCTCCTGAGCCTGTCCCTCAAGACCCCTGGGCTATCACTGATTCCAGATTCTCCTTATTCCTGACTCTGCCCAAGCAATATCCTCATCTTTCAAAAAGGCAGATACAGGGCACCCAAGCCCCGTCATTGTCCCTAAGTCAGCACATCTTCCTTCTCGCCATTGGAAATCAAAGCTGAAAAATCTGATTTGGTTCCACCTGGCTTACTGGCTCCCCGTACTGGTGTGCACAGCAGATTTGATTTACGATAACATGTCGAAAATGTCACTTTGGAGCTTTGAGGTTGTTGGAGGTGACGGGGTAGATGCTGCATTTTGTTTTGGAGAAGAAGGCAAAACTTTCGCCTGTGCTTTTGACGGGAAAAAAATTAAGTTCATGGCTTGATTCCAAAAGAACCAAAAATGGAACCAAGTAAGAATTACATCTACAGGCACTGGGAGAGCCCAAGCCTTTTTTTTTTCCCCCAGGAAAATGTCAAGTTTGAGTTTGGGAAATAAACAAAATATTTCCAAGGAAGCAAAAGTGAGCCTTCTTTGCTGGCTGGCGCTCTTCCCCATACCCTCTTCCTCTTTTCTTCTCTCTTCCTTCCCTTTCTTGGTTTTCGTCTGCTCTTCTGCTGCCATTGTAAGAAAGAGGAGAACAATCTTAGGTAAATAAGCCTTCTAAACTACCCCTTATAAACTTGTGAAAAATCCATTTTAAAAAAAGTTTCAAATTAAGGCACCTATCCAGCCTTGTGTTTCAACAAAGGCTCTCACTTCTGAAAAAGGCAACAGTTTTGCAAGATCACAGACAGCCCAAGTGAGGAGCTTTAAAACCCCTGACAAGCACCAATCTTGCTCGGGTCATGAGTGCACCACTGGTTACCCTGATGTTGAATCAGCATTCCACAGACCACATAAAGGTCAGGTCTATCTTTGCAAAGTGAAAGTGCTGAATTATAGTGAAACTATAGAGAGAAAAAAAAAAAGAGCCTTCAACTCTGCTTCAAGCCTCTTAGGCTCAGCTCCAAAAGCTTTGTTTTTATCCGGAATTATAGTAAATTCATTTCAGTATGGTTGAAGCCTGTGGTAGTCTGAGTAATTGACGCTTCTTCCAAATCGCAGGTTGCCACACTTACTCTCAGACCTTCCTCCTTCCCCTGGGCTAGATCTCCTGTCAGCACCACCCACTTGCAAGCCCAGACCTGCCTCTCTTTCTAACTAGGGCAAGAGGTCAGTAGCCTTGGATACACCACAGTGGGCAGGACTTCATAATTCAGTCATACAGTCAAGATCTGGCTATGTGCACCCTGGGGGTCTTGCAGCACCTTAAAGATCTCCTCCCCATTTTGTGTCCAGGGAAGATGGTCAGGCAGGTCTGTTTTAGATTCAGTATCAGCTGTGACCTCTGGCAAATCGCGACCTTCCCTGTAAAGTGAGGATACTACACACCCTCACAGGAATGTAAAATCACACATCATCTCCACCAAATGTTGGTTCTTTTCTTGAGCCTTCAGTTTGCACATCACACCCTGATCAATAATCTGGACCTATGTCCCAATGTCTCTTTCTCCCTCTAGGATGGTCTCTGCCTGCCTTGGGCTTGTCTCCTCTCCGGAGGGAAGGTTCTGCTCCCACTGGGCTGCTGTGCTCCCCCAGCTGCGCCTGGCTGCTGAGCTCGGCACCGTGAATTCACACCTGGGCTGAGTCCCAACTGCTGGATTACACGCGCTAATGCTGTCAGTGCCAGCTCTGGCCTGCACCTGGCCTGAGTGTGCACTGTTCTTTGACCGCAGTGCCTAGGGCCACCCAGCCTCCTTCCCCAGCCTGGCCCCAGGTCACTCCCCATACTTGGAGGAGCCCCACCTCTCCTCTCACTTCCCGCCCCACCCAGGTTGAGTACCCTCTCCCCGCCTTGTGCCCAGACCTGCTCCTATTACGTCGAATGCCCTCCATGCATGGCTAATCTTCAAAGAATCAAAACTCAAAAAACATATTTATGATTTAAATATATTGAGTCTAAACATCTCTTTGATCATTTCAAAGGTACTTCAAGACCTTAGAGAGCCTTAGAATCACCTTCCTAAGTGCCAAGGCTTCTGGAAGGTACAAAATATAGAAGGAGATTTAGGAGAATGAGCTGAATGGTACTGATCCCAAGACACCCCTGAAAATTGAATTGCTTCAATTTTTTGCTTCAATTCAAGCAAAGGGCTTCACTTTCCTGACTTTCAGTTTACTTACCTGAAAAGGACAATTATACTAAACTCATGAGATTTCTATGGGGTCTAAAAATCATGTACAGAAAAGGACTTAGCTAATTTTAAAATTCCTAATATCAGCTTGACATTTTGATTTCCATAAAAGCAGTAATTTAGGCTTATTTAGCTGTTTAGATACTGGAGGGAGACAGGAAATAAGGTCATCCAGCTCTACAAATAGACCATTAGCTTCATGAGGCCAAGCACCTATCACGCTAATTGCTCTGTGTATCTGGTACAAAGCGGGCTCTCCATGAACGCTGCTGGGCACAGGATTGCTTCATGGAGGTTACCCTCCTCACCAAGCCTGATGATTATGTCCCTATTGAACCTCTTGTGTCTCTTTTCAGAAGGAATCATGCCAACCTGGCAGGATTGACATTGAGTGGGGAGAACTGCTCCTTCCCCCACTTCCCACTCCCAATACCATTGAGTCAGGGTAAGGACATCCCACAAATGCAGACAAGACAAGTAAAACCCAAGGAGCTTCCCAATGCCTCCGACTGCTCCTTCCACAGTTGCTGGGCTAGCTGGGCCACGGTCAAGCAGAACAGCCAGTCAAGCAGCAGAAATACCCTTTCTACCACCAGCCCAAGCCTCCACCCCTTGTCCTGTTCTGCATCCCCAGGAGGCCCAGTTAAGTGCAATACTGCCTTCTAAAAGACAACAGGTGAGAATGAGGCCGCCATTCATTTGTTCATTCATTCATTCTACAAACATAAATTAAACACCTGCTATGTCCCAGTGCTATGCTCAATGTTGAAAAGGTGGAGTCTAGGTTCTCCAATCACCTCAGAACTCCCAAGGGAAACAAACAAGGAAATAGACAGTGATAAGAGCTAGGACTGAGAAAAACACAGGCTGTGAGACCACAGAGGAGTCAGATGTGTGCCTGTGGGATGTGGGGTGGAGGGTGTAGCCCCAGAGAACTCGGGGTAGGGTGGAATTTAAAGTCTTAAAGGATGAGAGGGTTTTAGAAAGGGAAATCAAGAAAGCACAGAAAACGAGGGGCAAGTATTCAGTAAGACACAAGGGCAAAGATAACAGCACGTGCTGGGAAGAATGGGTCTGGGAAGAGACAAGTGGGGATCTGGGAAGGATAAATTTAGAGGATGAGTTCAGGATGTGGGTTCCACACTCCCAGGAATTGGGAGGAGACTTGAGTGTGGGAAAGAGCGGTGAGAGTTGATGTGAGGCCTTTATCCATCTTGCTTTACAGGTAAGGAAACTGAAATCTGGGGAGAGGGAATCACCCAGCAAGTGATCAGCATAGCCAGACTTGGAACTGGTCCTCTTGACCAACTCAAGTGTCAAAAAAAGTCACCTTCTCAAATGGTCTGGAGACTCTAGGCCCCACTGTTTTGAAACCCACTCTCCTCCCTGTAAAAGCTAACTCTCCACAATCTATCAAAGAGAATAAAGATGGCCATAACATCACACACACATACGCTAGAGATATTAGTGGGGCTCAGAGATACCCTTAAAAATAATTTTATGACCCCCTGTTGTTTTCTTTGCAAAATTCACATGTAGAAATCCTAACCCTCAAAGTGATGGTATTAGGAGGTGAGGTTTGGGGGAGGTGGTCAAGTTGTGAGGATGGAGCTTACAGGAATGGGATCAGTGCCCTTGGAAAGAGCTCTGAGGAGGCTCTGTCCTTCCTTCTACCTTGCGAGGAACGCGCCCTCACCAGCCACCAAATCTACCAATGCCTTGATCTTGGACTTCATAACCCCCAGAACTGCGAGAAATAACTTTTTGTTGGTTATAAGTCTATGGTGTTTTGTTAAACCAACTCCCACACACTGAGACGCTCCCCGACTGCTTTTACAAGGCTTAACAAGAGGTTCTTCTCAGGTTTTAAAAGCTCAAAGCCCAGAAATGGTCTCTCTTAAATGGTGTCCTTGATTTTATAAACAGAATATTCATACTTTGCATCTTTTTCCTTTGAGAGTTATTCTTTTCTAATATTGCTTTTGCTACTCAAACAGATATATCCTCCAAAGAGATAGAAATCTAGGTAACACTATTTGCAGAATTCTTCCTGCCGCTTTTTCCTGTTTAAGAAGTTATAACTTTCTTTCTAATTATAATAAATCTGGCATAAGATAAAGTAAATCATCTGGATTCATGTTTTTTTAATTCATAGAGGATGTGGTTGAATAAATATAATGTTTAATGAAAATACATCTCCAAATACAGATAATACATATCTTGCAGGTATTGTTTCTCTTTTCTCTTATGAACAAACATATAGTATGTGAAAAATGGCAAAGTAGATCATAAAGAAGTCTACATAATACATTGAAATTTTTTCCTAAATTATTTTATATCATTCAAAATTAGGACTTCAAAAGCCTTAATTTCCTTGATGCAACATCATGTAACTATTAATGTATATCCATTCATTTGCTTAGTCATTCACATAGGATTATTTTCAGATGTGAGGCCCTATACACAATGAAAACATGGGGCTCCCTGTTCAAAAATTAGGAATTTTCTAGATAGCAATAGCATTAAACCATGCATTAAACCCACCTTTCTGAGCATGAGTCCCTGGGTGACTACACAGGTCACCCACCCATGAAGCCAACCCTATGTCCACCAAATCATGGGCCAGGCCCTTGAAATACCATGGAGAGCCAGAGAGATGTGGTCAGCTTACAGAAGAAAGGCATGAAGGAAGTAATCACTATGCAGTTGGATGAGAACCAAGATAAGGAAAGATGTACCTCATCTCAGAGATCAACAAAGACCTTCACATATGAGCTGAAACTGATGAATGACTAGGCTCCAGCAGGCCAAGAAGAGAAGGGAAAGTACTTTTGGCCAAAGGAAGGGTAAGTACAGATTGGAGAAAAGCTGGAGAGCGTGGTGTGTTTGAGGAACCACAAGGAGATGGGCATGGCTGTAGCAGAAAAACAAACAAACAAAGAAAAAACATGGTAGGGCGTGGCCAAGGGGAAGATGGAGAGGTAGATTAGGGCCAGCTCTGAGGGGAGGCTACATTTTCTCCTGAAGGCAGTGGGAAGGACTTACTTGGGTTTCTTGGGCTACTCTCAGTCAACCACACAATGGACCAGGAAAGGAAAGAAATCAATGATGCCCTCAATGGAAGAAAACCAAGCTACCCTTCTTGATTGCTAATAAAAAGTTAGAAAAAAAAAGAAAACCAGGAAGTTGGCCTGCAGAGTTGCACTGGCAGGAAATCCTGGTTTGACAAGTCATTCAGCCTTTGCTGTGGGCCATAATAACCACGAAGGAGCTGGTGCTACTCCACACCTGATCAGCAGATTGGAAGAGTCAGATCCTTCCTCTCTGCTTCCAGAGCTTAATAGAAATGTGTTCCAGCCCTCCTTGGTCTGTCCCTTAGCAACAGCACCCATGCACTTGGTAAAAAGGTGATCAGTGCTCTCCATGAAGCTTTCTGAACCTATTCGACACCCATTGTACCTACTGACAATTGCTATGTTTCCTGGTGTGTCTTGCCTACCAGGTAGTGGCGAATATATTCAGAAAGATTCTTGACAGCAAGAAATAGGTCTTGTTCACTTTTGAATTCTAGTTCCTCACAAGGTAAACCAGAAATGTATTGGTAAATTAAATTACAGTAAACATAGTTACAGGATAGATTGCCCACTCAGTCATTTTAAAACAAACTTATATTAAACATATATAATTTCTATAAGGAAAATTTTTTTGTTCTGTCCATTGGCTTTAATATACTTTTGAGACCCACTACTGTTCTGATTGTTCTACAGCCTACGCCTATTTGATTACAATGTCCTTGGCAGAGAGGACCATGTGTTTTCAACTGTGGTCTCCCTCAAGGCATGATATACAATATAGGTGGCTCATTATTCAACAAATGTATAAATCACGCACACACATGCACACCAATTCATGCACACATTTGCATTATTAAAGGGTTTTACGGGTATGGATTCAGGTAGTTTGTTTAAATATACAATAAAAGCATAAGCAGGAAAGCACGCCATAGTACACATGACACATATCAAAGGCATGTGAATGTGTGGTTATTATGCACCAAAAATCATAAAGCTGGATGATTATTTGGATTATTCAGTAGAAGCATTTCTCCATGCAATGTTTAATAGAGAAAATATATAAGGAGGTAAAAGCATGAAATGTCATCTACCTCCAAACTTCAAAAAGAAACGTGAAATGATTTAGATAAAATGCTGAAACTGTAAAATCAATTCAGGGAGGAAATGTTCAGGAATAAGTGATTTTCAAGAAGTATGATTTTATGACCTGACATCTGAGAAATAGCTGAACAAATGGAAGAATTGTCCTACTCCAGAGTATTATTAAGAAGCCAATGGGAGGGGGTTTAGTGAAAGGCTTGTAACTAGAGACTCTGCCGGAAAAAGAGGGGGTGGAGTTTCTGAGGAACCAGACAGAGCTGGGATTTTCTCAGCTGTGTTTGCAGTTTCACTCAGGTTCTGTTCAAAGTCATTTTGAACATTTAATAAAAACAGATGTAATGTTTCCAATAGCTCTTCAGTGTCTGGAATATAAATTCCCCATCTTGTCAGGGATCAGCTTCCCCATCCTTGGGAATCCTGCTGCCTCTCCTCCTTCACCCCTGGGACTCATGGTTGCCACCAGACCCCCATGACCTACTACCCCCATTTCCCCTGTGAACAGCCTACACTCCACTTAAAAACAAACAAAACAATTTAGGTTGGAAGTCACCTTGGGAATCATCTGACAAAAGAGGCCAGAAGACGTGGTGTGACTTCCACAAGCCCAAGGAGCTATTGTACTCACAAAGCCAGTACAGGAATCTTCTCCTTTAGCTCTTGATGCCCACTGTATGACTTTTGTGTGTCGAGACCACCAGCCCATGGGGACAACTGGCTTCCTGCGGGGAGTTTTCAAAAATATCATGTATTAGTAACGGAACTCTAGACCACTCCAAAAGGTAACTCTTAAATCCACCTGGGTGCATTGATATTCCCGGTGGAAATAATTTTAACACTTCCTGGTCTTGACTAATCTTTATCCATGTATGCACATAATTTTTACGTTGCTATTATCAGCACACATGCTGCTTTCCATGGACTTTTTGTTTCATTTGAATAGCCATGTGTAAACACTTTTGCAGCTTTCTAGAGCAGGGCTGGCCAAGAGGACTTTCTGTGATAATGAAAATGCTCGTTACCCGCGCTGTGATGGTAGCCACTCGTGGCTCTTAGGTGCCTGAAGTGGGGCTAGTGTAAGTGAAGAACTGAATCTTTTATTTAATTTTAGCTCATTCAAATGCAAATTTAAACAGTGACCTGTGGCTCGTGACTACTCTATTGGCCAACACAGTTCTAGACAGTCCTCGTGTTTCTTATAATGGACATGTAAAATTTCATTGTATTGATATTTTGGGTTTTTTTCTTCCTCCTCTGTCCTTGGACATCCCAAATGCTCTTCACTTTTTCTATCACAGCAAATACAGTATCATGTACAGATATATAGACACTGCCATAAAAATTATGGCATGTACAGTTTTTCTTCTTTTGATTTATTTGCTTGATTCAACTTCCTGCAAATGAAATTACAACCAGGTAGTGTTTCAACGGGTACATTCCTTAAGATCCTCAGAGAGCCGCCATCTGTCTCCCTTCCTGCCTCCTCCTCCCAACGTGGACAAACCCCCGGGAACAAGTCGGTGAGGAATCCATGCCATCTGCGGCTACGTCCTCTGCAGGGCTGCTCTCCGTCCCTTTGCTATGGTCTCCCTTTGTTTATGACTGTGTTTCATGGCTCCTTTTTCCCCCAAACAGCTTTATCTGTCTTTAGAAACAAAGACACAAGTCATTTTGATTTAAAGGATTTGCTACTAATCCAGACAAAATAGAAGGCACAAAGTGAATCTGGACATACTCACAGCCCGGGTCTCAGTTTTCCCTCCTGGCTGAGAAAGTAGGTGGGCACCAAACACAGTGTTTAAAATTGGAGAGATCGTGTGACATTTGTTCCTCGGAGCAACCCTGCTCACTGTGGTGCGTTCCATATTTTCCTACATCCGGCCTCACATGTCACAGTCATCTCCACAAAGAGGATGTTCAAGAAGTACCTACCTCACAGGTGATATAAACTCGGCCCCATCAATTAGGAAAGATGAACAGACCCTTCTCCAGATTCCTTTGATAGTGAATGCTGTTGTGAGCAATTCCACCTATGTTTTCAAGTTGGACAAGGTCAAAAACAAATCCAGCGCAAACAGGGCATAAGAAGAAACCTTCTAGAATCACAGGGTGATAGGAAGAAACATCTCAGGTAATGGTTCCCCAGAAAAGGAGGGATAGAGACAGGACACCGTGGCTCATGTCTGTAATACTAGTACTCTGGGAGGCTGAGGTGGATGGATCGCCTGAGCTCAGAAGTTTGAGACCAGCCTGAGCAAAAGTGAGCGCCCTGTCTTTATCAAAAGAATTGAAAACATAGCCAGCCACATTGGTGGGTGCCTGAAATCCCAGCTACTTAGGAGGCTGAAGCAAGAGGATCACATGAGCCCAAGAGTTTGAGGTTGCATGGGCTGTGACACTAGGGCACTCTACTAAGGGTAAAAAAGTGAGACGCTGTCAAAACAAAAGAAAGAAAGGAAGGAACAAAGGATAGAAAAAAAATAAGTAAATTTATCGCTAGATTATAGGAGATCATTAAGTTAAAGAGATACATTAATAACTATTAATAAGCACAGGTATAATAAAAAGAATAAAGCAGGCAATGAGAACCCATGACAGTTGTCATTAGAAACAAAGACAGCTTGCTATGGTTATTTGTTCATAGATGTGCCAGTCAAAGCAAAAATCAAAATTATTTAATGATTTCAAGAGTTTCATGCTTATCCCCAAAGGCAACTAACATGTAGGGAGCCAAACCAAGTTTAGCCATGGGAGAGGAAGAGCTTACAGAACAATGGCCCTGATCAAGCCAAACCTGAAGCCTACCTCTGAAATTAAAATTTTATTGTATCCTTTTTCTCTGTGGTTGGGGTTCAGAACCCCAAGGCCTTACTGCTGCAAGATTCCTATATGGTGAGCTATTCCAGAGAAATCCAGGTTTACAGCAATGAACATTTGGCAGAAATTTCTTCTTTCATAATCTAGACAAATTGAGCATAAACTGTGATGTATAATAACAACGTGGTGGGAACAGGAAGGGAGAGTACTAGAGAACTCAGCTGTCTACACACAGTCTGCCGCTTAATCAAGTTATTTGAACTTTGCTAGGGGTCAGCTTCCTTATTTATAAAATAAAGATGCTGTAATAGATAACTAGTTTTAAAACTTAATTTTTACTGTACAAGTAATTTTAAACTTAATTCAAAATAAGCCTTCCCCATCTTTTTCTCCTGAATTAACTATTATAAGAGTAATAAACCCAGCAGAGAGGGAAGAAAAGTGGAGGTGTTCTGGTGGAACAGATGGGGCTGCAGCCAACCACTCAGCTATCCTACATTCCCTCCAGCAGCCGGAAAGGACCTCCAGGGAAGTCCAAGAAGGCTGGTAACAGTCTGAGAACCTCTGGAGTAGAAGCTTCCTAGTCTGGACCATTAGGAATACTTAGTGCTGGATTAGAGGTTTGTTCTTCAAGTTGTCCTCAGTCTTCCAACGGATAAGCCCCCTACTCCCAGATAGCCTCTAAGCTGTATTAATACATCCTTGAAAAAAAAAATAGACTTAAGAAATTTTCAGGGAAGCTGAGGCAGGTGGATTGCCTGAGCTCACGAGTGGGAGCCAGCCTGAGCCAGAGCCAGATCTGGTCTCTAAAAATGGCCAGGCGTTGTAGCAAGTGCCTGTAGTTCCAGCTACTCAGGAGGCTGAGGCAAGAGGATCATTTGAGCCCAAGAGTTGGAGGTTGCTGTGAGCTGTGATGCTACAGCACTCTATTCAGGGTGACAAAGTAAAACTCTGTCTCAAAAAAAAGGAAAAAATAAATTTTCAATCCCTGAAACATTAGTTTGCCTTAGACTGCAGAACAGGATGAGTCTAATACTTACTTGCCTTTAAAAGACTATTTTAAAAATTAAGTATAGCCCTAATAATCAAAATTAAATGCCCCTAGGTATTGATACAGAGGAATCAACCAAATTAACCAAAATTAAACGCTCTTGATAACAAAAATGAAATGCTCCCAGGTACTGATGCCCAGGCAGCATCACAGCGTTTGGGGACCTTTGTGACGCTGGCACTCCGTGTCCCGGGGACGATGTCAGCAGGGATCCAAGCTCCCGTTCTCTACGAGACGCCCTTTCCTCATCCCGTGTTGTCCCCGTCTCCTCCTGAGCTCCTTTGTACCCACTGACGCAGGACGTTCGGCGCCCTGGGCAGCTCAGCGGGGCTGGCGGAGCTGCGCCTCCTCCTTGGCGGTGTCGCGCGGAGGCAGCCGGCTGAGGAACCAGCGGGCTGGATGACAGGCAGGGAAGGGGCCTCCAACCCCCACCGGAGGCTCCAATAGCCAAAAAGGCGGGACAACTGCCGAGGAGACACCTGCACCTTGGTGTCTCCTTCACTTTACACTTAGGACTAAAAAACGGAACCCCCATTTCCGATGCCTAGGTCAATTTCAT